>JABXWE010011290.1:0-40967 GCA_014611495.1 Limonius californicus | reverse complement strand
ACATACAAATATTTGTAGTTTAAAATGTCGGTAAATAACTTAAACTTTTATAAATTCCTATATTCATTAGTATATTTTTAAAACACAATATAATTGCATCTTATCAATTTTTCTGTTTTTTTTTTCTATTGGCTTTTTAATAATTTGAGGATATTTACGAAAAACACAAATCATATAAAACCACAAATAAGCTCGAAAATGTAAAAATATACAGGGTGTTCCCTTAAAAAAATAGATATTAGAAGTTGAATTTTATTGAATGTGGTGGTAAATTAGAAACATTCTGTATGAGATATTTAAATTATAAACGGTAGGTACGACACTTATCTGAAAATGCGTTCGACTAAACCGCAAATTGATTTTAAAAAATTGTATGCTGTTCTTTAGATACTAACTATTAAAGGTAGACCGCCATCTTTTCGAAATTTAAGAAAATGTTAATTATTACCGAAAACATTAGCGATAGATACCTAAAACCCTATATTGTTGTAAAGATAAAAATTACGATATCCAAAATGTAATAACATACAGGATGTTCTATTTAACATAAAGAAGATGTCCATTGTCCCACTAAAACAAAACACCCTGTTTAGTCAGTAATAATTTTAAGTTATGCACAGTAATCTAACAAACAACCTCTGTATTTAATGTTTTCTCCAATCTGCTATAATGAAGACATTGGGAAACAAAATCGCACTATTATGCCACCCTATATGTATATCTGCAACACAATATAAAGATGGGGAAGGAAAACCAAGAGACAGAAATTAACAGAAGAGTAGTCTTGGACTGGGCAGCGTTTAATAAATTATCTTTTGTTCTGAAATCAAAAACTTTTTCATCGTGCCTATATAAAAAGTAAGATATTCGACAAATACATTCTGCTCGTTCTAATATACATGTGGCATCGAAACAACTATAATCTTAATAATAGAGATCTTAAAAAAATTAGCAACAGTACAAAGAGCAAAGGATGGAGAACGGTTGTAATATCATTAAGTGATAGAAAAAAGCACAAACGGTTAAGGGAAAGAACGAAGGTTAACGATATAATAGAGACGGTCGCAGAGCAGAAATGGAGCTGGGCAGGGCGTACAGCACGAACGGACGACAGGTGGGGAAACAGAGTACTCCACTGGCAGCCCAGATTAGGGAAACGAAGCATTGACAGACCACCTAAGCGATGGGGAGATGAAATAAGGATGACAGCGGGAAGATAATGGAAACGGCTAGCGGGGAAGAGAGAAAAGGGAAAGAACTCAAGAGTCTGAAAAAAGAAGAAGACAGTTAATTGAATATTTGTTTGATTGATAAAAAGAGTTTGATGGTGCTTTTTTGTTTATCGGAAATACGTCATGGATGTACGGACAACATTAACTGTTGATAAACATTTTTATTAAATTGATGCCAATGTATGGTAACTTATACTATCTCTAATACACAACTACAGTAAACATGTTATTTTATTTCGTTTATTTAAATGTTTTGTTTGTAATATAACGTGGCGGTTGTACAGGACGGGGAATTTTTCGATGCTCACCATTGGGTTCTCAGAAACGATAAAAGATACGAGGTCGGTTATATTAGAGAAAAGTTGCGCATTTTTACGGAGATTGAGAATCTGAAAATCTTGGATATTTTGATTCTTTCTTGATTTATCACGAAAAAACTGAAAATTGTGCTTTTAGATTATCTTCCCTACCATTGACGCTATTTCAATCAAACTTGGTAACTTTATGGTTATGTTGTCACTATGAGTTGAATGACATTGACAGAAATTGTCTAGGTCTTTTAGATCTCAAGCTGTGATAGTCAACATTTTTATGGCCGCTGTATTGGATTAACAAAACAATTACAGAGAGGCAGCTACCCCATCGAACAACGTTTGTAAGGATTTCAATAAATTTGGCTGTTTGTGGGAGGTTTAGAAGACCGCGAGGCCCCTATAGAAAAGGAAGTATTGCCAATGAAATTAATGTGCTGGCTCACTTAGCGATTGATCCAGAAAACTCCAGCTGAAGAATTGTTCAATAGTGTAGTATTGGTGATTCATATGTACGGAAAATCATCAAGAAACATAGGTACCATGATTATAAATTCACACATGTGCAAACTCTTCATCCTGGTGATCATCATCATCATCATCTAACATGAGTAATAAAATATTGGACGTTTGTTATTGGTTTCGTAAAAACTGCAGCAAAATCCACATTTTTCCAGAGAAGTACTATGGATTGATGAGTCTTTATTTATAAATTCGGGACTGTTTAACAGGAAAAATTTTCATCACTATGCAACAAAGAAGAGAGACTAGGCCGCAAGTTCGATATTCTTTCAAAGTGTGGACTGACCTTTTAGATAATGCGCTTCTGGGTTCATTTTTTATCGATGGACGTTTAGATGGGCCTGGATATTTGCACACAAATTTAGAAGATATGCTATACGAATTGCCATTAGTAACCCTTCAAAAGTGTAAGATGGTACCAGCAAGACGGACCTGATCCTCACAACGTTTGCATTGTTGGAGATTATTTAGATACACGTTTGGCCCTGTTCGTTGGCCTCTACGATCGCCTTGCCCATGGATTACTTTCTGCGGGGCAATGTAAAAGACGCTGTGTATGTATCGCCGACGGAAAATATAGGACATCTTCGCCTCAACATCGAAAATGCCTTTGACTCCATTCCGAGGCAGGCTATCCAAAAAAAAACAATGGACGAAATGAATTTGAAAACTAACCTCTGCATCAAAAATAACGGCGCGCACTTTGAACAATTTAAATAATCATCTAGTATTTAAGTTTGTCATCCTGTTACCCTTAGATCAATACAATTTTTTCAGTATTTAAGGAGTTTAAATGACATTTAACAATACAATATGTATATCACTTTAATTATTATTTCAATTCTTTTTCAAAGCCAAAACGATTTTATGGATTATTTACACAAATTTTCAAATTTCAACAAGTTTGTCAATATTACAATTTACTTTCAGCTTAGACCGCGTCGTCATTTGGGAACTACACCCAGCATTATCAGGTAAGGTCGACGTAAATTGTAATATTGACAGTTCAAGAAACCGCGAAAGCCTCGAAGAATATATTTCAACAAGTTCGTTAGAAGAAAAAGGTTATGTTGATTGCCATTTTTTTTTGTGTATCTAATGGTGTGTTAATCCAATATGGCGGCCATAATAAATAAAAAAGTTGACTATCGCAGCTTGAAATCTAGAAGGCCTAGAAAATGTCATTCAACTCACAGTGATCAAAAACATGAAGTTACCAAGTTTTAATGAAATAGCGTCAATGGTAGGGAAAATAATTTGTTTTTAAAATCAAAATCATAATTTTCAGTTTTCTCGTGATAAATCAGGAACGAATCAAAATATCCAGCATTTCTTTTCAGATTGTTAATTGCCATAAAACATTAGAACTTTTTTCTTATTTTACCGACCTCGTATCTATTGGCTTTTCCGAGATGCCAATAGTGAGCATGGAAAAATGCATTACCCTGTATACATATATATATGTAATTGAACATGAAATATTTTAATTAGCGTAAACTATTTTCCTTTGAAAAGCTCCGGAAATGTAGTTCTGTGTCATAAATACACTGATAATGTAATTTAAAAATATCACAACTTTCCTCATTTATTCCGAGGAAAAACATTGACGACAAAGCAATCATATTTGTTTGTTTGTTTGTTACTGACGTAACTATAATATTCAAATCATGGTGGAAAAGCCCATTATATATAATTCCTTGTGGGAATCCCCGGTCACGGTCTCGAGGTTGAGAGCCACTGGTATAAACTATTCAAATCAAATCGGTCATGCAGAAAGAAAAAAATAAACTACCGTTTCCACTCCTGGTCATGACAATCATTCGACTGTGGCGTAAACTATTCCTAGTGGGTTCGTGTCGGCCTCCGATGTTAGTTGTGCCAATGCTTTGTGGAACTGTTGTGTTCATTAAATGCAATTGCGTGGGACTCCTCTCCCGTTCCTCCCCCAATTCTTGGAGTTCAAACCCATTTTGACTTAAGGAATGTTCGAGCCCTTGCCCATTTTCTCTAATATTGTCGTAAAAGCTTACTGGTCGACTATTTGTACCGGTATCGTTCCTATAACTTTGGTTTTCGGTGCCCACTCTAGGGAGCGTGACGCTTTTGTTTCGCGTCTCCATTGTTATCTTGTATGCTTGTATTTGCACAAGTGGAGTCTGGGGAAGATTCTGTTATCCTACAAAGTTAAAATTTGATTTTAGTTTTCTTCCCTTTATCGAGGTAGAATAGTTGTAGTGTACAAGAATATTTAAGTTGCTATTATTCTAATTTCCGCTATAGATTTTGACCAAGAAGATTTTTTTAAGTTAGATGCGGGAAGCTAATTAATAGAAAAGAAAACGGGAAACAGATTTACTTGTTCGTTTTTTATACATTTCTTTAAGTGCTTCAAGCTATCTTCTCTCCTATGGCTGTGTTGCGCGATATTTTAAAGTACCACAGATACTACCCATTAACGTGGGCTCCGAATCACGGAAATGCAAACACTTCTACATCGGAGAAGATTTACTAGGCAGAATACCTCGCTGGTTTGCCATTGCCCTGCGTAGATTATATATTTAACCTGCCTAATGCTTACAGGGTGTTTGCACTCATACTGACCAGGTAATTACTTCAAACTCATGGAGAAATTTAAATGAAAAGTATAGTGTGTAAGTTATACATATTTTTATACAGTGTGTCTCGTAAGTTAAGGTAAAACGCCCCGTAGCTTTGTTCCGCAGTGCATACTGAACACAAAGCAGCTAAAATATTTATTTTTTGCGGACCAGCTTTTTGAAGTTGGAAACTCGAATGATACGTATCTTTAACAGCAAATCTAAACTAATAGATCTTATTGATGAAAGTAGTTATTCATCAATTAACGTATATTGATATTAACAATAAAAACGACTTCTGCACAAGCTCAAATTGTAAATTTTGATATGTATCAAGGCAAATCTAGGCAAAGCTGATTTCTATTTAATTTGACGCTGCTGTTCCGAATTTTATAGTTGTCAAACTTATATTCTGTTCTTTTTTGTAAATTCCGTTTCACTTGCATTAATGGAATACACATGTGATGAGTACACTGACATGATTTGGATTTTTCGAGAGGTTAGTGGTAATTATAATGCAGCGGCAAGGCTATATGCTGAACGCTATCCAAATAGAAGACGTCCAAACCACACAGTTATTAAACGAACTAACCAACGACTGCGAGAGACAGAAAGTGTTGGTCTAAAAAGAGGTGATGATGGTAGTCCATTTATGGTAAGATATGGTAATATTGAAGAAAATGTGTTAGATTTAATTGAATGGGAGCCTACTAGAAGCATACGTGATATTTTTCGGATTGTAGACATACCAAATTCGACAGTACACCGAATATCACACGACAACAGTCTATATCCTTTTGGAAAATGAAAGTGTAACGCTTATTACCACAGGATTATAATGCGCGAGGTACGTACTGTAAATGGCACATTGTTGTGTTCTTTTCTGTAAATTCTGTTTCACTTGCATTAATGGAATACACATGTGATGAGTACACTGACATAATTTGGGTTCTTAGAGAGGTTGATGGTAATTGTAATGCAGCTGCAAGGCTATATTCTGAACGCTATCCAAATAAAAGACGTCCAAACCACACAGTTATTAAACGAACTGACCAATGACTACGAAAGAGAGGAAGTGTTGGTCTAAAAAGAGCTCCATTTATAGTAAGATATGGTAATATTTAAGAACGTGTGTTAGATTTAATTGAATGGGAGCCTACTAGAAGAATACGTGATATTTTTCGGATTGTAGACACAAATTCGACAGTACACCGAATATTACACGACAATAGTCTATATCCTTTTGGAAAACGAAAATGTAACGCTTGTTACCACAGGATTATAATGCACGAGGTACGTACTGGGAATGGCATATTTTAGTGTTCTTTTTTGTAAATTCTGTTTCACTTGCATTAATCGAATGCACATGTGATGAGTACACTGACATGATTTGGATTTTTAGAGAGGTTGGTGGAAATTGTAATGCAGCGGCAAGGCTATATGCTGAACGCTATCCAAATAGAAGACGTCCAAACCACACAGTTATTAAACGAACTGACCAACGACGCGAGAGAGAGGAAATGTTGGTTTAAAAAGAGGTGGTGACAACATTTACACAGGATGGTGTTTACTATAATGTTTCACTGATAATTAGGCAAAGTATGTTACCAATGATATGGTGCTCCAACCCACAGTCATGGTTCGTGATTGGTTTCAAAATTGTTTTCCAGTGCGGGGGATTGGTCGTGGGGGTGCTATAGCTTAGCCGCCAAGGTCACCTCATCTAACGCCTTTAAAATTTTATTTGTGGGGATAACTGAAGGGTTTGGTATATCTCGCACCAGTGAACAATGTGGACGATTTAACAAATCGTATCAACCAAGCGGCTGCAACTTTAAACAAACGCATGCTCCAGCGAGTATAAAGATCAACTGCAGTGAGATGTCCAGAATGTCATAATATTGGTGGTGGTCATTTTGAACACTTAATTTGCAGAAAAGTTGAAATTCTGATTTGTACCTGTCGTTGTTTGTATTCTTTTTGTTCATAGGTAACTTGTGTTTAGCTACTGAAAAGGATTGATAACTGCTTTATTCAACTGTACATTAGGCCTATTGGGGACACTACATAAAAAATGGTGGTCTGGAAATTAGTTGTTTAATAGTTGATTTGTATTGTCAAAAGCGTCGACTGGCCTAGATAATAATAACTATAGGTATAATAAATATTTTTAAATAGTTTTCCAGAAGAAACTAGCCTGCGAAAATAAATATTTTAGCTGATTGATATTTAATACACACTACTGAACAGCGCTACGAGGCGTTTTATCGCGAGTTGTGGGACACCCTGTATAAAGTAGTCGAGGTTAGATGCTAGATGCGGGTGATGTATAAGAATAAGCAGTGTGTCTTATAGATTACGACTTAACTTTACTGCCAGTCGCATCATTCTCTAGCATCTAACCTAAACAACACTTGTATTATGCAATCAATTTTCGTATAAACCGAAGACGGCAAATACTGATTTTATTAAACTTGTAAATTTGAAGTAACATTTAACCTAACCCGCCATCAAAATAATTTATTTGTTATATCTTCTGGGGTTACTACAACATATGAACGGAAAATACTAACTACAACAGGCTTTTTCTATGCTAAAATTAGTTTTCTTATGGCTTTAAGGATTACTTAAAGTTGTATATTTTTACAAGAGGGGCTAGGTAAGATATTAGGCAAGGCTTATATACAAGAATAAGCATTGCTTCATCACATACATAAACTTAAATAACGATTTAACTTTATTACCAGGCTCATTGTCCTTCAGCATCTAATCTAAATAACGTTACTCAACCAATTTTGGCGTAGATTTAAAACAGGAAATTTTGAATTTTTAAAACTTTTAATCTTTAAAAAGAAGTAAACTAAGATAAATGTTTTCCAGCCAAACTCCAGCCAGTTACAGATTTCCACAAGCATAAAAAATAAAGATTACCTTTTACTAACAATCTAAAACTTTCACTTTAATAACATTTCGCAATACAATTTAAATGGTAAAAGTTATCAGCTGTTAATTTTATCTTTTTCTAATACACAGGAAATTGCCAATGACCTTAGGAAATTCATTAATACTCGAATGCGCTCGTTAATTTTATTTGGAATTATAATTATTCAGGTAATGTAAGGTATACGCAATGCATTCTACCACCCACGGGCATAACTTGGCCGCAACCTCCGCCTTGTTAATGAAACTCCAAAACCAGTTGGCGCATAACTGAATTCGTAGTAGAACATAAAAAACTAATAACATAAATCACAGATCGGAACCGAATACATTTTGGTTATACTCATCCGGATATTCAAATTCCGCGTTAGAAAAGGAAAGCTGTTTGGGTTTGTGATGTCGCCGACCATTGAATTTAATAATAGCTGTTCTTCGGGAATTTTTAAAAGGATGAGTTGTTGAATGAGTAAGACGGGACGAAAAAATTAATTCGGGGTGCGTATAATCGAACCCCACCCTATTAAAAAAATTACATTATTTAAGTAAAAAATATAAATACAGGATTACCTGCAAGACTTCCCACGTTTTTAGCTTGACCCTGTGTTTGAGCAGATAGTAGTTGATCGCCTGCATTGACGAAGGAATAGAAATGTTCAAACCCTGCTTAAATTTAAATGTTTGGCATTTACGGCTTGATGCTTTTTAGTGGAATAATTTAAATTTGTCACGTACTATTACATTATAGTTCCAAAAATAAACGCTTTTAATTGGAGATTACGAGCGTAATCCGAATAAAACTGGGTCTAGAAAATTAGTTTGTAATTTCTTATGTCCGGGATTGGTTTCTTTTTAAATTGAGTTAGAGATAATGCGTTTACAAACTGGTTACTTTCTATTAATATTGCAATTTTAAAATCAAAATAATTCTGCAATTAGCGGATTGTTTTTTCTAGTGCCGCTTATTATTGTGATTGTAACTGTGGGAATGTTAATGAACTACAGTTAAAATACAGTTATTTTGCAATAAGTGGCTTTAAAATTCTTATAAACAAGTAGCAGTAGGTAAAGGTCATCAAGATAATTTTTATTTGCGCATTTCAATGTTAGAATAATACAATTTAATTCTAATAATTGAAGATCGGTGTGCTTTAATTGAATTCTCTTCGGATTACGTCATTTGTGTATTATTTCAAACATTAGTCATATTCTTCTCAATACTTTCCAGAGTGGTTAAAATTTTTAACAAAATTCCTACCTGCGGTTTACAACAAATCATCGCCGTTGTGACAACACATTTAATACCCATATTCGTTTTCACACAACGTGCACCTTTAGGGTAAAGGAAGAAACCGTATCGATCATTTTAATCTTCGTACAAATCTTAATTTAACTGGGACACAATTAATAAACGCACCATATCCGTTTCGTTAGAACTGGTTTGTTGGTTTGTATGACTGAGACTAAATTTCAATGTCGCGCGTTCATTCTGTAAATACAAAAGGCGGGTAGAGTGTGGGCACTTGCTTTGAAAGGAAGTTGAACAATTCACGAATCGTTCCGCAGCTTGACTTCAACGCAACTGCACTCTTTCTAATGGTTTTCGTTCATGCGATCCGAAGCTTTACTGTTTTTAATGGGCAGATAAACCTGAAGCCAATTTACGTTCTGGTCGCCTCTTCACGCTTCTTTTCGTGGAGTTAACGTTCTTTGCCAAGCGAAACCATGTTTTGGCAATCATGTCACTGCTCACGCTTTCTTCTTCGTACAGCATTTAGGAGAGAAAACAGTCAAACCGTGCAAAAAATCTGCCATATCACGCTTCTATTGTATTACAGTATAATATAAATAGTCTTGTCTAAAATACGAGCCTTGGCAAATTAATTCCCGGATTGACGCTAAAACGTGAAATTAAACCAAAAGTAAATAATATAATACATATATTATAGATATATAGGTACGAGGCAGAATTAAATGAAAACCTTAAAAACGTTCATCTTCCTAGAGTGCTTTATCTCTTACGAGACGTAGCGATCTTCTCTCCTATGCCTGTGTTGCGCGTTTAAAGTGCCACAGACATAGAGGACCTACAGGGTCCAAACCACGGGAAGTGTAACCACTTCTACACCAGAGAAGATTTACTAGGCAGAATACCTTGCTGGTTTGTCATTGTCTTGCGAGGGAGAACGGCCGTGAAAAAGCCGATGTTCCGATACTGGGAATTGAACCCAGGACCTTCAGTGTAGAAGTCTAACGAGCTAACCTCTAGCCCACGGCCGCCTCCTTTAAAAACGTTATTAAACAAAATTTATTGAAGCAGTGTCAAAAACATTTTTCGATGTAGTCTCCATTACGTTCTATGTACGTCCTCCACCGTTTTTGAAGCGCATGAATACCCGAAGAAAAAAATCTTCTCGTGCACTGTCACTCATATACCCCCCCCCCGAATCACTTCACATTGCTCTGAAATTTCTTCCCACTGTTACGGGCCAAACGAACTTTTCCGTCGACCCGTAACCGGATAGGTGGAAAAAGGCCTACAGCTTAGCTCAGAGGAGTAGGGGGAGTTCACGGAAATTGCTTACGGGAGAAAATCTTTCTATTTATGTACAGAGTGGGTCAAAATTAGTGGGGCCACCTTCCAAATAAAGCTGATTGTATGTCCTCGTGGAAGGCCGAGAGGCCAGCAGCTTACGGGAATCGGACTCACCTTTATTGTGCCTCCCTTCTGCTTATAAAGCTTGCAAAATTCATGCACACACAAATACAGAATGCACCATAATAAAAGAGATAGGAAATTTTAACACACATATAATTAACTATTAGAAATGACACAATACAAAAAAAAGGACAGCAAATGATCTGGTAGTTTAACAATACAAACTGTTGGTTTGAACGTTCAATTAAACAAAACCCGCCGCTACTGGCGCACGATATATTTACCTTCTTTAAAGAAATGCGCGGCCAGAGGCGTCGGGTTTACAAGCATGACACAATATAAAAGAAATTACTTCTTACAATCAGTAGGGCAAACAAAGACAATCGGCGACTAAGGGTCGCTTTTTGTTTCCAAAAAATGGGTTCAATTACGTTGAATTTTGCAAGTTAGCGCGTAAACGGTTTCTTTTCCAACACACAAAAAAACTGATTCTTTACCTTAAATTTTGATGGCGGCAGGGACAATTTCGATGTGTTGAACAGATGCAAGTACAGTTTGGGGTTGTTCCCCGGTCCGGAAGGAAAAGAAGGGTAGACGACTTCAAAAAACATCCGTTGGTACGCCCCTGGGAAGTTAGTTTACCTCTACTTCCACGGGATCAAACTAGTGAACCAATGAAGCACAACTTCCACGGGAACAATCCGCTGGTATCCGAATAAATCGAAAGAACAATTCCACTGAATTGCTCTATATTAGGGCTAGCACTGGTAAATATATATTCAAATCCGACTTTGTCGAGGTTTTCTTTTTGCCTAAAGCAAAACTACGATACGGTAGGCTCGATATAGCAGAGCAGCCGCGAAAAGACCCGTTATCAGAAAAAAACGTCGTTCCGGCCCAAGAGTCTAGTGCCTACTCCACTTTCGTAATGGCTCTCGATTGATGGAATTTTCCAAGGCCGGAGTCTGGCGGAGATCTAAGGCCAACTTTTTATTTTCGTAACGGCCCTCGTAGATGGAATGAGCGACCGGAACCATTGAAGGTGTAAAACTGACTTTCGTAACGGCCCTCGATTGATGGAATTTTTGAAGACCGGAGTCTGGCGGAGATCTAAGACCAACTGAAGAGTTAACGCGAAGTGAATCTGCAGTACCCCAACACTATTGCAACATAATTTGAAATAAGGTGAAAATGTTCAGGGCCAAGCGCGAACAAGACAATATTCGGCAATTTAAGCCTACAAAGGGAACTGTCAACATAGCTCAATCTTTAAAAACAAAATAGCGAAACTGTAACCAACATAAAACTGCAATTAAAATAACGTTTTTAATTCCTATGGAGCGGCAATTGGATTGTGACCAATTCAAATGTAGCGGCAAATTTTATAAGAACATAACACCACCTAATGTCTAATGCGGCACTTGGGCCGAGGTCAGGGGAATAAGGAGGATGTGGGTAAACAATCAATCTTTAAATCTTGGAAGGTTGCCATCGTTAAACGTGCTGTTGATATGGCAGAATTAAGAAATGCTGCCGAAATGCCGAAGGCACTTCCATCTTTCCTGCTGCTGTTTGACGAAAAAGCTCGTTTGGCCAGTAACAACCCGCGGCCGTTTTCTCGACGACGACGACCTTAAAACGACGGTACAACGTTGGTTTTCGTCACAAGCGGCAAATTTCTACGACGAAAGTCTGCAAACACGTGTACCACGATATGATCTGTGTTTAAATTTGAATGGTAACTATGAGAAATAGTTTAGGAGTGTGGCTAAGATTTAAGCATAATACATATCTTTCAATTGTACATTTTTGTTTTGCGTCCGATTGATCCTTAGCTTCTGAATAAGCCTCGGATACTGCAGAAAGCAAATATAAAGTTAATGCTATGGCATCGTTGTTATTTTACTGTTGGTTTCCTAAACATATGTTTCGTTTAATTATAGGAATGAACCATTATTATCAGCACCATCATCATCATCATCACCGTGCACCATCGCTTTGCCTGTTTACAGTTAATGTAGTAAATTAATATGTTATTATAATTTTGGTTGGCTGAAAAACATCAAGATTAGTTCTTAATATTATGGATCTGTGAGAAAACTGTCAAAATAATAATGTGACTTAGATAAAGTAGAATTCTAACAAGATTTTATAATATTAGGTTAATTCATAAGTTCGTAGCGCTTTTATTTATTTATTTATTTTACATGAACGCACGATATATCAAACAATCTGCAGCAATAAAGACCGAGAGCGAGATAACAGAAAGTGCGTGGAGTGTCGACAAGCGGTAAACATATTCTTCTCTGTGATTGTTGATAAACACTAAAAATTGTTCGTATGAGCATCGATGCGGCGCCGATTTCGAAAAAAAGTCTATAAGTTTTAGAACATGAGTACCCAGAATTTTGTAAAAACACTTTGAACAAAATTCTGTGCCGTGTCATACAGCCCTCACACGGAACAAATTACAAAATTCTGTCTGTGAGCATGCGCAAATAGGTCCAAATTACGGTGACATCTGTGAGAAAACTCTCAAAATAATCATGTGACCG
This sequence comes from Limonius californicus, assembly GCA_014611495.1. Lineage (NCBI taxonomy): Eukaryota > Metazoa > Arthropoda > Insecta > Coleoptera > Elateridae > Limonius > Limonius californicus. Next base: position 28,154 of record JABXWE010011290.1, on the reverse strand, counting down.
TCGATGAAGTAGAATGCTAACAAGATTTTATAATATTAGGTTAATGCAGAAGTTCGTAGCGCTTTTATTTATTTATTTTACATGAACGCACAACAAAGCAAACAAGCTGCAGCAATAAAGACCGCGAGTGAGATAAGGGAAAGTGCGTGGAGTGATGACAATTTTGTATAAAATTCTGTGCTGTCATACAAATTATTTAACATCGTCGGAATAGCGAAAAATATGTTTGACTGCGCCTGTACATAGAGGGCACCGCCTACTACAATCAGTTCAAAAACCCTATTTACAAATAATAAGGATAGTTTGAATTCATTTCATACCTTCTATGAGTCCCTGAATCGAAAGTGGATGTTTTGGACAATGTTCAAAATGCTTACCTTTACATGAATTCTTCAAAACAAGGTAAGGATTCACTTCTCTTTACTTTTAAATCTAAACCAATATATTATTCGCGTTTTTAAAACGATTTTAATATGTTAAAATATTGAATACAAAACAATCGTTTGCTTTTCAAGATAATATAAACACTTTTTAAATTTAGGAAAATACATACACTTGTAAAAGCGCAATTAAATTATGAGAGACTACTTTGATACTCCTTCATATAACCTTAGAGAATCAACCAAAAAACCAGTCGGCGGGTTTTTTAAGCCAACTACAAAACAAGGTTGTTTTTTATGATTGGTTTTCCCATTAATTATTATTAAATAGATAAGAAATAGAATAGATTACTGAAACTGTCTACTATAATGAGATGAAATGCATTAGAAATAATTTAATTTGTTCTTGTTTTCCATAACACGAAATGAAGCAAATGACAAGGTAGCAAAATTAGAGTGAACTTACCACAATAAAATTGATAAAAATAATCTTCATGTAGAGAGAATTGAACTTGCTTTTCTCCCACATCCTCTCCATATGGTGGCCGAATGGGGAACACAATCATTAAAAAAATTACTTCACCAAACTTGATAATGCAAAGCACAGCTCGAATTTACTGAAGCCATAAAATTCAAACAGAGGGACTTATTTTTAGAATGGGCTTCTGAGAAAACATTTACAGAACAACCTCATTGCATTAAACATACATACAGAAATGGCTTAAAATAACTTTCAGCCAACTAAATTAAATTGCTTTCCAATCGTGATGGGGTATAATGAAATGATTAACTAAGTGATTCTCAATCTATGTTGGGGGGCGCGAAGAAAGTGAAAATCAGAGGAAAAACTGCTTTACTGAAACAAAAGCATTTATTGAAACTGTTTATTGACACAAAATATATGTAGAGGGTGTTCATGAATTGCAGGGACAAACTTCTAGGTCTTAAAGTATACATGAAAACAAACATTTTTTGGTAATAATGTATGGTCAAAAGTGTTTCCTTTCAGGGATAGATCTTCTCAAAGATTCTTTAAGAAGCGCCTAAATGTAGACAACTCAATTTACTACCTACTATTTGTTTCCATAACGACGTAAATTAATACAGGATAAATTTGAAAAGTGGGAAAGAGGGTTTTATTTATCCTGTATTAATTTCCGTCGTTATGGAAACAAATAGTAGGTAGTAAATTGAGTTGCCTATATTTAGGCGCGTCCTAAAGAATCTTTGCGAAGCTCTACCCGTGAAAGGAAACACTTTTGACAATACATTTATTAACAAAAAGTGTTTGTTTTCAAGTATACTTTAAGCTCTAGAAGTTTGCCCCTGCAATTCATTAGCACCCTGTATACATACAAAAACATAAATTACACTGAAAATAAAATAATAAAGTGTAAAAAATTCACTGGATTGAATCAACTAGAAGGGGAACATATCAAAATAGTAAAATATACTGAAAAGCGAATTAAAACTGAACAATATCAATAAATCTAAACATCAATGGACCTGTGTTGCAGAGCAACATTCATTTCATTTCATGGTGATATTGGAAATTGATACTTTTTTATGTTCAACTGAGATCTATATTTTGTTTTTAAGGCAGCCACTGCAGAAAACCTGAAATGATAAAAGTGCAGAAGCTCTTGGCTTTAGTGCAAAAAATTCGTCATCAACAGAGGCCCAAAATTTAAACAACGTTTTAGATCCAAATTGTCTTTCATTAACTTTGTCACTAACCTCTAAGATATGTGTATTTTTTCTGGAAGATGCAGGTTTAATATATTTAGTTTCTCAAATATGTCTATCAGATAGCTCAATTTCATCACAAATAAGTGCTGCTTCTTCGTGACTTTTCTCTTCCAAGAAGATTGCTATTTCGCTTCTTAATTCGTAAACACGCTGTAAACATTTTTCCCGTTATAACCACCTTGTCTAGCAGTAGAATAGTAACGCTGATTGTTCAACTCCAGCCATGTCTTTGCAAAATTCACAAAACAGTCTTACCATCGATGTAGCTGTGGCCTGGTACCCACAGCAGTTTTACTGAGTTGTGTTCACAGAGTCGCATCAGAGCCAAGCAACATTCAAGCATTCGCTCCGAAGTTACCCTGCAAGACTTTAGGGCTTGGAGAGCTGATTGGCTGTCCGAGCAAATGTAGATGTGTTTGTTTGCGAAACCTCTTTCTAGGTTTTCATGGGTGCAGGCCAGTATAGCGTAAACTTCGGCCTGGAAAACGATGGCGTACTTGCCGAGAGAGAACGAAAGTTTTACTCTTGGTGATTCGTCATAAACACCTGCGCCTGTACCGTCTTGGGTCCTAGAGCCATCTGTGAACCACACAGGGCCCTTAGGAGCCGGAAGGTTATAGTTTTGGGTGCTCCAGTCGTCACGATTTTGTAAGGTACATTGAAGAAGTATCTGGTGAGCATACGGTCACTTCTCATGTTGAAGATGACATGGGTCTCCGCCAACCTCGGCAAGCCCCTCATGTGCGCCAGTGGTACCCTAGCATTTGACCACTGCCCAGCACACTTGAGCCTGTAAGCTGCCTTCCTAGCCTCAGCCTCAATCACTATGTGAAGTGGCGCAAGTCTGAGAAGTGCCTGCAGAGCCGAAGTGGAGCCAGTTCGCATTGCTCCTGTCACTCCTAGACAAGCTAGTCGTTGGAGTTGACCAAGACGTTTTCTTGTGCTTAATGTGGTGGTAGAAGGCCACCACACCAAGGCCGCATAGGGGCCTTATTATCGCCGTGTACATCCACAAGATGACATTCGGTTTTAGGCCCCAAGTTTTCCCAAAGGTGCGTCTGCACATTCAGAAGCAGGTAGTTGCTCTTTGTATTTGTCTTTCTGAGTGCTCCCTCCAGGTGAGTTTAGCAGTTTAGCGGCGGCCCTCAAAAAAGTGCCTAATAGTTGTGGTTCTTGAAATCCCACAATCCTCCTTCTCCTCGTGACGAGTACTAGTTCGGTTTTGTTAGGGTTAACCGCCAAGTTGTGCCTTCTGCACCATGTTTCCACAATTCTGAGAGCATTCTGGGTTACCCCACAGAGTGTGTTTGTAAATTTTCCTATAAATTTAGTTTCTCAAATATGTCCATCGGGTAGCTTAATTTCATCACAAATAAGTGTTGCTTCTTCGTGACTTTCCTCTTCCAAGAAGATTGCTATTTCGGTTCTTAATTCGTAAACACGCTGTAAACATTTTTCCTTAATAACCATCTTGTCTAGCACTAAAATAGTAACGCTGATTGTTCAACTCCAGCCATGTCTTTGCAAAATTCACAAAACAGTCTTAAGAGGCTTATTTCTATAGAATTCATCATAGTTATAACTATTACTAACACAATGTTTAGACCAGGACTTATTTCCTTTGCAATAAGAGCTTCTCTATAAATCATGCAACCTGTCCAAATACGTTGTGGGGATTTTCCCTTCTAAATATTTAAACCTTCCGGACATAACTCGAACACCATCAGTGTAACTTCCAACACAATTTTTCCACTGTATGTTTCCCTTGTATATAAAACGGTCCGAAATATTGAACATTTCAGGTGCTGTGGTTCTTCTTTCTATTGGCTTACAATAAAATAACTCTTCAATTGCTGATAAGCCATTGCAAAATCAAACATAAGCAATTAAATGAGAATCTTTGTTGCTATTTGTTGCCTCGTCAAGCTGAATGCAGAATAATTGGTCCTAAAGCTTCCACAAAAGTTGTTATTGCTTATCTTCACATATATCATGAATCAGCTGAGCAACAGTATCATTTGATAGAGGTATGTAGTGCAGTTGTTTAGGAAAACTTTCTCCAAATATTCTTCTCCGATAGCATGGGACTTTTTTCATTTAGCTATTTTATATGCAACTTTGTACGAAGGTAGTAAAGTTTTACAGACAAAGCTTTTTAATGCTAGATTTTTGCTTTTCAGTTTGTCAGCAAAGACTTCTCGAGATTTGTTAACATACTCCTTATGAAGTGTTTCCAAGTGTCGTTTAAGTTTATTTGGTTTCACGCTACCAGCTACCGAAATTTAACAAATAACACGCAGTCGTCTTTCTTCGGCATTTACTTCAATATAATTGAAACCTAGTTAATCATACTCTGTGAATCTAGTAGTTGTCTGAGTTTTAAAGAGTAAGGACGTGTTCGACCATGCTCCGATAAAGTGAAACAGTGCTAAAGAAAAGTGCGAGCATTAGCTGGCCATCGCCCGAACTACTACGAGGATACAAACACGGCGAAAATCTACATATCGGTATTAGGTATCGAGAATTATGATATCAACGACCCCGACACCCACTAATGCAATGACAGATAAGCAAGGAAAAATTCAAATTAAAATTCCAAATGAAATTACTCTGTATAACGCATGGCAACAAGAGAAAAATGAAAGAATTGAATTGCAACAAAATGTTTCTCTATTACAGCAGCAACTAGCAGAAATGCAAGCTGTAATAAACAAGAGAAATGAACAGAAATTAGCCCCAAGTGCACAGTTGAAGCAAAAACTCAAGAAGTCATTAGTCAAACAGCCATAAGAAGGAAACGCAGTAAAAATACCGAAACTGCCACCAATTGTTTTGAGCCAAGTAAAAGTTCATGATGCATTACAACTAAAGTCAGGAAAGTTTACATTTCAAGCAGTTATGATGAATAACGAGCTGGTGAAAATAAACGTAGAGTGCGCAGAAGAATATAGACGACTAATAAACTTACTAAATGAAAAAAAAGCACTTTTAGCACTCATACGAAAATACACAAACAACAAACATAAAAGTCATGGCAAGGAAACTACACCCATCTTCCCTTCTAGAAAACATAGTAGAAGACTAGAAACTAGTCTCGTAATGTGTAAGAAATGCCAAATTTATGGACACATCCAAAGATTCTGCAACAGAGAATCAAGATACGTAAAATGTGCTGGAAACCACATACAAAAAATGCCAAATGAATGAAAACAGTAAACCAAAATGTGCCAACTATGGCGAAGCCCACCCAGCCAACTACAGAGGATGCGAAGTAGCCAAAAGGATGCAAAAGATAACAAACGAAGCAACTAAAACCAACCGAAACAACACGAAAGAAAGGAAGGCAGAAAATAGACCACTGGGTAGATGCAGCACTACCAAATCCTAAGGAAAAAGACGACATTTCACAGAAAACAAGCCCGCTACTACATCCTACGTCCAAACTTGAACAACAGGAAAAAAAGTTCGAGCAACAAAAAAAAATGCTAGAATCAATCTCTGAGAAATTATTAAAACTCAAAGAAAATAGTAATAAAACTACTGCTTTAAAGAAATAATAATTGACGCAGAAGATTTAGGGTAGTTGCCCGGAATGCAAACAGTATACAGTTGTGAATCTTGGGCTGCAGCAAAACCAACATGAACCAAATTCAAAATTTCCAAAATAAAGTGCTGAGGGAAGACTATCGTAGATGCGCCCCTGGACGCTAGAAACGGATCTAGGGATAAAAACAGGGACAAAAAAATTGAAACTTGCCCAGAAGTACAAGAACAGGCTTCATGACCACGTGCAGATCTAGTGAGAAGGCTCAAAAAGCCAAAACCATTTTGAGCTAGTCTAAAGAGGCGTGAAAGTGTCAGTGAAATGAGCAGCGCAAAAGTGAAGTGGTAACACACGAAAAAGTGTAGCAAACTACAACAGAGGACACCGGTGGGTGAAGTCTTTACATAACCATTCAATTAAATTAGGCGTCACGTGACTTTTCTTCAGCTTGGTGTACCAACAAGGATTGCGTGATTTTTCAGCATTGAAACAGTACATTTCTATGTCTCCATGATTTAGTACCACAATCCACTTCCATGCAGGACGGATTTTATCAAATTTGTTTGACGGTTTAAAGCAATTCACACGCACATGCCAAATTTAAGTTAGATAAAAATTGCGGTCTTCTAGAATAGTTATAATGAAACTTTATAATAAAAAAATATATGTATTCTGCGAACCTGAATTTCTTGACCCCGATGCTTTACAGTCGTCTGATGCCCACTCATAATTATGCATTTTTCTATACTAAAAAAGTTTGTATTTATACTATATTTCACACTCATCGCGAACAGGAGAAAATAACACCAACCTTCAACTTCTCACTATTGGTCACTGTTGCAGTAATACTGCCGTCTTGCCATTACAAGCAATATTTATACTACCAGAAACATTTCAAGAACATTCGATGCTTTCCAAGATGAAATTGCAAAACTTCCCTAAAGGCTGAAATCATTCAATGGTCTGTGCAGCGATGCCAGATCTACACGTGTGGAAAATAATAATGAGCCGCTTCTTTGAGCCAATAGGAGAAAATAAAACCAACCTTCAACTTCTCACTATTGGTCACTGTTGCGGTGTTACTGCCGTTTTGCCATTACAAGCAATATTTATACTACCAGAAATATTTCAAGAACTTTAGATGCTTTCCATGATGAAATTGCAGAAGTTCCTGAAAGGCTGAAATCATTCAATGGTCTGTGCAGCGATGCCAGATCTACACGTGTAGAAAATAATAATGAGCCGCTTCCTTGAGCCAATAGGAGAAAATAAATCCAACCTTCAACTTCTCACTATTGGTCACTGTTGCGGTGTTACTGCCGTCTTGCCATTTCAAGCAATATTTATACTGGCAGAAACATTTCAAGAACTTTAGATGCTTTCCATGATGAAATTGCAAAACTTCCTGAAAGGCTGAAATCATTCAATGGTCTGTGCACCGATGCCAGATCTACACGTGTAGAAAATAATAGTGAGCCGCTTCCTTGAGCCAATAGGAGAAAATAGAACCAACCTTCAACTTCTCACTATTGGTCACTGTTGCGGTGTTACTGCCGTCTTGCCATTTCAAGCAATATTTATAATGGCAGAAACATTTCAAGAACTTTAGATGCTTTCCATGATGAAATTGCAAAACTTCCTGAAAGGCTGAAATCATTCAATGGTCTGTGCACCGATGCCAGATCTACACGTGTGGAAAATAATAATGAGCCGCTTCTTTGAGCAAATAGGAGAAAATAAAATCAACCTTCAACTTCTCACTATTGGTCACTGTTGCGGTGTTACTGCCGTTTTGCCATTACAAGCAATATTTATACTACCAGAAATATTTCAAGAACTTTAGATACTTTCCATGATGAAATTGCAAAAGTTCCCGAAAGGCTGAAATCATTCAATGGTCTGGGCAGCGATGCCAGATCTAGACATGTGGAAAATAATAATGAACCGTTTCTTTGAGCGTCGGTAAAACAAAGAGAAGAGATTTAATAATGAAGAAGACAAGAATAGTGAATGGAGTGGGATTGTGCATTAATGCCACTTCACAGCATTGGTCGACTTTGAGTTGTATCTGCAGTTGGTGCACACAAAGAACACCCACATGTACATTTGGCAACATAGTAGACCAAGAGAAAAGTGGGTTCACTCTTGTTATATGACACCATACATACATCCACACCTGTAGACAATTTTCAAAAGATTTAACGACGTATTTCAATTGATATGATAATTTCCCTCATTTTCTATTAACCAATAATAAGTCTCTATGTTGAATTTATCCACCAATTAGGCTGGTATTATACTGGTAATACCCCTAGGGAAATTACCGGTATAATCAACTCGTATTGGTTCAAATTTCGAAATAGAAGACATTCAATTGGTTGACAATGACATAAGTAAAAATGTCAGATGTCAAATTTATTTTATTCGCGAAATTCTCTGAACAAATACCCCTCGTTCAGGCATATATCCTTAAAATTTTTCCTTGCTGCCTTGCACGCGTGTTTGTTGCCCCTAAAAACTGCCCGCGCGCTACGCGTTTGGGCAGTTTTTGTTGCAACAAACACTTGTGCGACAGCGCGGAAAAATTTTCAGTAATATGCCTGACACTTGGAATATTGTATATGAATATTTAAAAATTGTAGATCAATTCCTAGGTTTTTTTTGTTTTGCTAACGTTTATGGGTTTTGTCGGTGTCTCAACACAATAATTGCTAGGAGTGACAGGGGGGGTGCCACAAAAACAAATATTAAAAAATGGGTCACACATGGAAGAAGATTGAGAATTATTTGACAATGAAAGTGTTAGTGTAACATATACTGATGTAAAATAATAAAGGTCTATTTATCTATACATACACATTTTAGTTTAATTTAAGTTTATAATACAACTATTTCATAAAATAGTAAAAGCTGTGTAAATTCTATCACAGAACTATGAACGGTAACACCTGTAAAAGGATAAATATAATACCTACTTAAATAATTAAAATAATATACAAGGCACTAATTAAAAATTACTGGATACCTAACTGGGGTGATCCAAAATAAAATTGGATAACAATTTTTTACAAAAAATAACTAAAAATACAAGGCATTGGAATGTCCATTATAAGTAACTATCAGTAAGTATCTAATGATTGTCAAAATTCCAAAAGGGATAGGCGAAAATGGACTGCCGTGCTTCAAATTCTTAGAATTTATGAAATTGTACTAAACGTACGTTTTCTAAAGAAATTTCCTTCTTTAAGCACTATGTATTTCACCCATTTCCCTCTTCAAAATTTTGTTGAATCTTAATTGTAATTGCATATCAGTATAGTTTGGGCAATATTTAAGCAATTGTTGTGTTATATTAAGCAAGTTGTAAGGAGATACAGAATCATTTTTCTAGTTTACAGACTGTAGACTATTTCTACTTATTAAGAACAACATATTGAGTTTTAAATAAACAAACGCAATCACTTATTTCATTACCTAAACTCCATTTTTTATAAGGAATACAATTTAGAAGGTAGCAGTTAATTCGAAAACATTAGATTGAGAAGATATAAGCCAATTAAATTAGTTTGGTTGTTGCTTCGCACTTATATAAAAACTTAATAAAATAATTGTAGCTGGTATCTAGCACCTTTTCTTAAAATTAAAATGGATATGAGCATATGAATCACCACTTAAATATGAAAAAACAACAGTCCTTTGATAATGCATCTATTCAATTTTTTATAACTGCTATATGTGGGCTGAATACGGATTATGGTTCATCCTCCTTTTTTCATTTATTACGATAAACAAATAAAATTTTGTATGCATGTTTAAAACTGTATTATTTGCCGATATATATTGACTATTTTGTACAGTTCTAGTTTTGTAGGTAATAACACCAGAACTTTTGTTATTTTAAATCCCCAACCCCTCTGTATATTTTTACTTTACAAAACATAATTCTACATACAATTGTTTTTATGATAATTGAAAACTTTTAAGTTAATTTTTAAACATTCTAGATTGCAAAAATAATTTTCTCAGTTGTTCTTTATTTATCGTTGACTTTATTTATACTGCTGTCTTGTTTTGAATGTTGCGCTCTTCTGTTTTAAAATCATTACTTTTGTGGACATTATGGCAGCCTAGATGTAAAACAAAAACAAATTGAAAATTTTGCACTTATCAAAAAACAATTGCAGTACGCCCCTGTATGCAGAATTTTATCCAGCTTCCAAATATGTAAAAGTATGCAAAGTATTATATTTAAAATAAAAAAGCATGGTCATTTCCTGCGAAAACTTGAAAAATGTAACAGAATTGTTAATTAAGTTTTATACAGATATCATAATACACTTACTTATCTTAATAAATAAAAAAAGATTTGAATTGTTTCTGCTTGGTGTAGAAGAGAAAAATATAAAATTCCTGTACAGGGTGTCTCAGATATCATTACTGGGACAAACAGAAACAAGTATGTACAACTAATACTTAAAATTGAAAATTTTGAAATAGGGTGAAGTGGGGTAAATGTCAAAAACGGGGAAAATGTGATAACAGGTTGTAATTACTCTATTATATTTAAAAATTGATGTTTCATGCCACCTACCGTCAAAAAAGACATTAACGATTTTTCTGGGTTGGTTAGAAACTGAATTTACCGACCTAGTCAGCGAACAGCTATCGGGAAACAGAACTACGCAACATGTGTATCTTTAATTCGAAATTTTAAGTAAAATATAAATTTTACAGTTTATTCGCAAATTGACAAAAGGTTATTAAAAGTGTGCAGTTATTATTGTTTTGAGTGGAATTGTCAAGGTAAATACAGCGTTTTTAGTAACTACCTATTTTACATTTGCCCCTTGAAAACATGTGAACGGGGCAATTGTAATATAAGTACTATCACAATTACCCCTTGTACTTGACATTTTCCCCATACTAATTTTCAGTTATCAAAAATGGTGCGAAATTACAAGAGAAAGTGCCCGGACCCAAAGTATTCTTCCGAAGATCTACAAGCAGCTCTCAGAGAAACCCAAGCGGGTCGGATGACCGTCTATAGAGCATCCAAAAGGTATGATGTTCCGTAGCACAAAACATTACAACTTTAGAAAAATGGGGGTTTGGATTAAGCAAAAAAGAAATATTACAGTTAGTTTCCGAGTTTGTAAAGAAGTATAAAATAGAGACACCATTTAAAGATAACAAACCAGGTACGGACTGGTTTCTGGGATTTAAATTAAGACATTGTTTAAGCCTGAAGGTACCACAATCTTTAGAATTTGCATGGAAGAAAGCCACAGATCCATTCATAATATATGGATATTTTAAGCTTCTAAAACAAGCTTTAGATGATTCACGATAAGCCTTCCTTAATTTGGAACCTCGATGAGAGCAGTTTTTCCATTGATCCAAGTAAAACAAAAGTTGTTGGTAAACGAGGACATCCTTGTTCCCGTATTACTAGTAGGGACCACCATTGATCATTTTCAGAGGTTTTAATGTTTGGGATCAGTGTCAAACTACCAACGATGTCTTCCCTGGGCTATCTTATGCTGCTAGTAAAAAAGGGTGGATGGACTCTAATATATTCTTCAACTACTTTCGAAATACAGTAATTCCTGCTGTAGGCACAGAACGACTAGTGCTGATTATATATAATGGACATTCGACCCGTGTTAGCATAGAAGTTTTAGAGCTGGTTAGGCAAAAAGATATAACAATCCTCAAATTACCACCTCATACAACTCATTTATTACAACCCCTTGAGCTTGCAGTCTTTAAAGCTTTAAAAACAACCTGGGATCAGAAGTTGGTCAAATGGCAGAGACATAATGTAGGACGAAAACTACCAAAGAAGATGTTTTCTACATTTATTGCAGAAACATCGAAGGAGACACAGGCAAGTGTTATAATAAATAGGTTTCGAAAGGCGGGTATTATGCCATTTAGTAACGAAGTCGTGCTAAGAGAAATATTTGATATTGAAGCTTTAAAACGTTGGGACTCCCATAACTCCAATGTACATATGCCAACCTCAACCTCAAAGAAATCGCCATCTTTTGAGAACCTTTTGCTTGAATGCGTTCGACAGCATCAAGTCACGCCAAAAATTACAAAGAGAAAGTTGGCACCTGGAGCTCAAGTTATTACAGCGCCAAGAAACCTGGATGTGGAAATACAAGAAGATCAGAAAAAAGTTCCTCAGAAGACAGTAACAATTGTTTCTGACTCATCTGGTGAATCCAGTGATGAATTAATAAATTATGAAGACTCAGATAATGAGGAAGATTTCTTACAAGATATTCAAAACCTAGAAGAAGAACTTGGAGAAGAATATTCCAATGAAAATCAAACTATTGAAGTCGACAAGTGGGTGCTAGTGCAATATCCAATGAAAAAGACCAAAACATTTTGTTGGTAATGTCATTCAGAAAGGGGACTGTGATGAGTGGTGTGTTAGGTTTTTAAGGTTTAAAAAACTTAAATTTGTTTGGCCTAATGTATATGATAAAGACATGGTCGATTGCTCGAATATACTAAAGATTCTTCCAGAGCCAAAAAACGATCGAAGGGGCTCTGGAATGACCTTTCCAATAAAGTTCGATGGATACAACATCCCTTAATTGCCTAACATTTGTAATTAAACGTTCCTGTTACGTAAAATATTCATTAGAATATAATTTTGTTTCCGTTAATTTTAAGAAAATATTTTTAAATTTTAACTACAGCGTTACTTTTAACATTAATAAAATAATTCAAACAACAAAATTTTCAGAAAACAATTCTTTTTTACATTTGCCCCCTACACACATCTATGGAAAAGCTTACAGCAAGAGAGAGTCCATTATCACATTTCCCCCAACCCCAGGGGCAAAAGTGAGGTAAGTCAGCAAAATATTAAACAACATCTAGCGCAAAAATAATTTGACTGTTTTAATTATTGGCATCATTTTATAGGGAATCAAAGATCATTCAGTAATCATTTGGGAATTTTTTTAATAAAATTCAAATTTTGAATTACATTTGAAATCATCAAATTATATATCGCAGTTACCCCACTTCACCCTGCATTGTATAACTTTTCTTAATTAACTTGCATTGTAAATAAGAACTAACACATTAGTTTTAACCCTTTCGTTACCAGATTTATTTTGAAATATTTCTATGTTGAACAACAAAATTTAGAAATATTGGATGGTTTAGCCAATCAAAAAATTGCTCGTAAATAAATACATATGTATACCTATGTATAACCATTGAGTAAAGAAATTAATTTATTTCTTACTCAATGGTATAACTCTAGAACTTACAAGTGGATCTTGTTGAAGGATACTTCCTTTCCGTCGATTATTGTACCATTAGAATTTTTAAATATCAGCTAAGTATTGAATTAACCAGGCTAAAAGTAAATTAATAAAATGTATACACTCACTAATATGAATTCTATATTATAAACCATAGCAACTCCACACTCCATTCTGGAATTAAATGTTAGGTTACGTATTCTGACAGCAAGCTTGCAATTTCTTTAGCCCAGTAATAATATATAAAACACCCAGTGGATCTGCGATTTTTAATTCTAATATTAACTGACCTCTCAAATAAGTTAAAGGAATCACTAAATTATACTAAATCACGTTTTTAGTTGGATTATAAATCCTTAAAATATGAAGGTCATTCGTTTTCTTCCTATAAGTACCTATAGATTACCATAAAGGCCACAAAAAAGACACTCCGACTTAACTATTTTTAAACTCTCCTTTGTGTTTACACCATCATGCCTCAAACTCATGCATGTATAACTGAGATCGGACTTTCAGAACTCTTTGGCGATTCCATGCTGTCTTCAAATATCAACAATTTCTTTTCTTCCTTCTTTTTCGCTTGTTTCCTTTTGCCCCTATTAATAACCCCGTCTTCTTCATCCATCATTCGAATCATCTGGATTTGATCCGACGAGTCTATGGGGGCAACCGAGATGTCTCGAACTGCTCTGAACTTACCACAATTGTTCAAATGCTCATTTTCAAGTCGGAAGAAGTTCCATACAAAACGGCGGAAAACTTCCAATGGAGAAAGAATTGATGTCATCAGATCACCACTTACATATTGCATCTCTGTTAAATACAGTGACAGGGCCCATACAAAACGTAGAACAAAGTCTTCTACGATGGCGAAATAGTAGAAAAACTGTAAAAAACATTATGTGTAAATGAAATCATTCTCACCTAACGTTTAGCTATGTTAGTATTAGTAGGGCAAGTGTTTACATTTTCATGAAGTTAGGTTAGCTAGTATTAAAACATTAGTGATTTCTACATAAAAATATGTGAAAGGAACTGTTTATGTACAAAATGCATTTCACATATATGAAATCAATTAATGATATCTGAAAATAATTTCTCATCTCAGAAATATTGCAGTTAGTCACCTCAACTATATTGTCATATTTGAATTTTACATTCACCACTAATTCTAGTTCAACTGTTGAATGTCTTCTTTATTATTTATGTAAAATTTTAAAATAAGTGCCTTTGCTTTCAGATATGTCAAATAATTTGACATATTCATTTCACACATTTTTATATGGGATACACAAATATTATAAGATTATAATGCTGTTTTGGCTAGTTTTAATAGAAAGTAAAACAGCTTACCACAGTAGTAAATATACGATTATAAAATGTATATAACACAAATGGAAAGCAGAGGTCTGCCTGGCTATGATTGTTTTTATATAGGTTAAATTTTAAATTCACGTAGTAATTGTAGTTCAACTACTGACTGCATCTTTCTATTATTGATGCAAAATTTAAAATATGTGGTTTTGCTTTCAAACTTTGGGAATAATTACACATCACAAATTAATTTCAAATATCAGAATACATTTTCAATGTATTTCACATATCTGAAATGTATTTCACATATAAATAATTCATCTCACATATTTTTAAATAGAAATTACAAATATTATGCTATTTTAACACTACTTTCATTAGTAAAAAAAAACTTGCTGTATTTCTGAAAATGAGAGTATCAACTTTATAGAACAAACTTAGTAACATGAGACGTAAACGTTTAAGTAGGTTAAATTTTTAATTCAATTAGTAATTGTAGTTGTGCGGAATTTAAAATATGTGGTTTAGCTTTCAAACATTGGGAATAATTACACATCACAAATTAATTTCAAATATCAGAATATAGTTTCAATGAATTTCACATATTTAAAATGTATTTCACATAGAAACAATTCATCTCACATATTTTTATATAGAAATTACAAATGTTATGCGATTTTAACACTACTATCATTAGATTAAAAAAAGCTTGCCGTATTTCTGAATATGAGAGTATCAACTTTACAGAACAAACTTAGTTGCTGTTATGTAGGTTAAATTTTTAATTCACTCAGTAATTGTGGCTCAACTTTTTCTATTATTTGTGCAGACTTTAAAATATGTTTTGCTTTCAGAAATGAGAAATACTTAATATATTACAAATTAATTTCAGATAACAAGATATAATTTCACATATCTGAAATGTATTTCACATACATAAATTTATCCCACATATTTTTAAACGAATATTACGAATAGTATCATTGACAGCCTTTTCGTCCCACTGCTGGATATCGCCTCTTCTCTGCCATGTGTTTCTCCTCAGCGCTAAGGTAGAAACACGGGGGACCTACAGTTTAACATCGAATCCGAACGACAGTAATTTCAGAGAAGGTTTTTAGCATTAAGATCCCACGGTTGCAAGCCGGATTGGGACATTGTGTATGGTGGGTTGCAGACAAGATTTTTATAAATCTGCATAGTAACGCTTAGGTTTCGAACCCAAGCCAGAATCGACGTTTTACTTAGAAAGTGAACGCTCTACCAACTGAGCTACCACCACACATACAAATAACAAATATTATATGGTTTTAATACTATTTTGACTAGTCTTAATAAAAAGTGGAACCGTTTGCCACAATACTAAATAAATTATTCCAAAATTTATCAAACAAAAACGGTAACTGCAAATTCGAAGGACTGATTGTAGTTTAACTATTCAATTCTTTTTTATATTTGTGTAGAATTTAAAATATGTCCTTTGGCTTTCAGATTCCAAAAATGAATTTCACATTTGCAAATTCATTTTAAATGTCAGATAATGATTTTAAATATCCGAAAATAATTTCAGGCATCTGAAATGTATTTCACAATAAAAATAATTTAATTCCCATATTTTCAACATACATGAACAATATTATACACTGCTAATACTGTTTTGACTAGTCCCAATAATAAATAAAACAGCTTGCAATAGATTAGATGTTTGAAAAATTATCCTTGTTCGGAAAAGCGTGACTTCACCATGGGGGTGTAGGGCACATGAAGTAAACCATGCACTACCTATAATCTGGCCCAGACTTAAAATTAGGTATTGCTCTTATGAAGAGTGGTGTTGCCAGACGTATTCCTCAATTGGTTTCTCAATACCAACGAAAACTTTCAATTTTATGACTTCTAATCCTCTTAACTTAAGCATAACAGCTGGCATTAGAAGGGATTACATGTAGTGTTTTGTCCTTTTACCAGTGGTACTCCGACAGCTCGCAATCAACGGACTGGTGTAAAACGAAACTCTTATTAGATTAGGACTAAACTATTAAGTAAATGGTACTGGTCAAGAATATGGGTCCCAAACCATGTTCTAATTTATGTTATAATTAGATAATGTAAACATTTGCTAACCTAACCTAACCTAACCTAACCTGGTACTGGTCAAGGTTAGGTTAGGTTAGGTTAGATTAGGTTAGGTTAGGTTACGTTACATTAGCAAATGTTTACATTATCTAATTAGAACATGGTTTGGGACCCATATTCTTGACCAGTGCCTAAATTCTTTACTTTCAAGGAGTAGCTGTTTGAGGACCCCTGAAATTCAGCACCAAAAGATTGCTTCAAAAACAGCCGCTGTAAAAGAAAAGTGGCAACGCTGTGTAAAATTTCTCCATAAGAATTTCATTGCCCTATGCTACCCCTACTGAATTTTAAGTCTGGGACGTACTATAGTGGAATAAATAACATTAGTGCTGGTCACTAGCTAACCTAACTTTTTGCTCACAATATAAGAAAATGTTGGCATAATATAACTTCACATGCTTTAAGTGATTAAACAATCTTAACTAAATTACCACAATCCAAAGAAAATTGCTAATAAGTCTCATACTTCCACTGCACTGGGTTGCCACAATGTAACCTAATTTTTATCTTTATCCTACATCACCGCATTTGTGAGATGGTTTACTATAATGGATTGTTTCAACACTTACTGTAGAAGAATAAACAATCTCCTCTCTTAAAAGCTTATTTTCTCCAGCAGACTTATCGAAAAGGCCCCAATCCATCTTAATATCCCATGTATAAGCATAGCACGAACTAATAAACGACGCACCAATGAATAAAAATAGGTATGGATTATCCGCTTGGTTTGTGTAATCATCTAAAAGGTATGATTAATTGGTTTCATCAATTACATAAAAATATCAAACAATTACCTTTGTAAATCGATCTAAGTGTGCTAAAAATCACAACAAAAAAAGTTGTAGCATACTTTCCGGCATTCACAAGATGTGGGAAGGCTTCTTTCGTATCACGATAACGCCTTAGGCATTGAGCAAATCTTATCCAGGCTGGAATGCAATTGACAATTGGACGGGTAAAATAATTATGCTCCATGCACTGAGCTGTACCTAAAAAGTACATAAGAATGTTATCCAATTAGTGTTTGAGTCTTAGTCTTAGTTGGTAGCTAACGGTAACAATGTCCAGGACATAATTACCAGAAACGTTAAAAGAAAAATAACATACTAACTTCCAGCATCTAACCAATTTCCATTTGTGAAATAAAAACAGGCTAGAAAGTGGAAATCCAACAGCGCATTGGCTAAGCTGTTCAACTGATCTGCAAGCCAGAAATCGGCAAAACCAACATGGAAGAATGGAGCAGCAAACATACGACCCTACAAAGACATAAGTTAGAAAATTAATATAAGTGTTTTCACAGTTCACTACTGGAAATTTGGGGAAGATACAATTTCAGTTAAATGGGAAAAAAACAACGCACTTATTTATGAGGTCAGTTTATTGATGCTCTTCTGTTTCCAAAACAATCCATACTTTCCAATGACATGAGATAAAAATTGAATTAGTCAGTTAACAAATATAATTATTTTTTTATTACACAGAAGCTATAAAAATCAGCATTTGCATAAGTTTAGGCTCTACAGACAAACATGGTTTAATTTTATTATTTCTGCCTGCAAACTTTTGTTTGTTTTAAATGAAAAAATACTTCTTGGTTCTAGAACAAAATATCTTTTTACTTCAAAAGTTTGTAAAATTGAAATTAGTAAAATATTGAGTTTGGCATCTAATAAGATATACAGGGTGAATCTAACATGACAGAAAAGAGATCCACATGATTCTGTGGTATAAACTGAGCTATCAAATCTAATATTATTTTGTTTTGTTACTAAATCATTTACATTTAAAACTTACTAAACTTGGAAATATCGCAGACTTGCACCACTGCTGAATAAGCCAAAGCATTATGAACAAATTTTCAAAGTAACTTAAATGCAATGTTGCAAGATATTAAATACCTTAGCAATAATAATTTCCCATAACCAACTCTTTAAACTCTATTTGTTGAGCATTGAGCTAGAATGTCAACAAACGCACGTGTTTGAATCATCCGAGCGCGCGCTGTGATTGGTCCACGCTAAATAGCGCTAATGCCTCATTATTTAAGGAGTAATTGACGCTCAAAACATTTACTTTGCACTCGTAATTACCGGGTTAAGTTTGTGTGCTGTTTCAGCAGTGCTTATCGGTTTTCGGAGCGTTTGCATAGTGCCGGGTGCTTATTTACCTAAAATGGAGTAAGTTGTTCCAGAAACGTGTAATCGTAGGGGGCGTTCTACTACTTTAAATGAAAAACAATTAATAGTAAAATTGTATAATTCGACGTTAGATGCAAATCCTGAGATTTTACTAACTGACATTGTACAATTTGCTGCTAAAACATTGAGTGTTATTAGTGTTGCAACAGTAAAATGAATTATTAATTATGCTGGTCCATAATATAAAAAAATTTTAAAAATGGTTCTTTTCAGAACCACCAATTCTTCTAAAAAAGAATTCTGACGGCGCGAACGTTAATTTAGAAACGCAAGGAATATTACGTAAATACATATTCGGTAAATCAACGCACCTATCAAGCGTTTGTTTACGTGTTAGCTCAATGCTCAACAAACAGAGTTTAGTATAATTAAAGGAGCACGCACCGCACATCAAGTTTGTTAAATTGTAATACTTGAATCATCAACAGTATAGATGAATGATTTTTATCTTTTTTTCATAGGATAGAAAACAATTATTAAAAACCTTGATCAAACTTAACATGGAAGTTAGCAAACCAAATCCAAAATTGTTATTATAAACACCCTGTATATAGTTTATTGGTTCTAACTTGAATTATAAGCTTGCTGTAAGCTGGGGTTTATTATATTTAAAACACTGTATTACAGTTAAATTAAAAACAAACATGTTAATGTATATCTTTAAACTTACACAAAGTCGCAAAAACCAAAACCTGGCCTCATGCCTAAACACTTTAAATGGATTAGCGATAAAGACGACCATAATCAGTGTCAAGGCCAAAGGGTTGACATAAGGCGGTATACTCAAGCTGGCGCTGTATAAAAAGCTCAGCAGACTTAACGTCCACACCACTCCAAAAATCGCCGCCATCTCCATTAAGTGCTGCTCTGATAAGTGGTTCCTGGGGTCCAGTTCAAAAATAAGGACGTGATTAACTCCTGAAGATCTCCAACCATACACATTCACACCAATTAAAAAAAGAAACTCTATTATCAATAATGGACCTCTGTATAAACGGAATGCTATTTTTAAATTTTCACTCGAATCTTCATGAAATATGGCTGAAATAATTTTTGTTGTAGTGTAGTGCTAGCCTTAAATAATATCATTATATTCTCGGTAAGCAAATATAGAGGGTGTCCACTTAGTGTGTATTTCCCAAATACCTCTTGTTAAAGTTAGAGCAAAGGTGAAAATGCAAAATTTATTCACGGTAAAGTCCTGCATAAGACAACATTTTTGTATATACAGGGTGTCCTGAAAGTAAAAGGGCAGCTTAATTGCAGCTTTTTGAAGTCAAATAGGACCAATTAAACCAAACATACCTTTATAGCAAAGTGTTGCCGCATTAAAAAAAAATATTTTTAACATTGGGTATATTTCAGAAACAAAATACCGGATCAAGCTGAAACTTGCTACACATCTACTTCAGGGGAAGTTGAGCATTTTCAACATATAGGCTTTACTCCATATTGTAGCGGACGCTGTCGGCAGATTTTTTTTATGTCTTTTATCGTATTTTTTTTATTACTAACAGTTTTGTTCTTATGGATAAAGTTTATGATGCAGAAGTTATTTTAACATAAAAAAGATGTACTTGTTTCATGTTGATAAAATGTGCCGTTTTTGTTTTTGTTACATATTTTCAAGTTGCTATCTCTCAGTTTAACAATATTAAAGCAGTGTGTTGTTGTTTTGCCTCGTTATTATCGAATTTATTAAGCATTTGTTGTCGTGTTCAGTGTTTTTAATTTGTTCTTAGTTTCTATTTATTAACATATAGGATACAAAAAAATCAGCCGACAGCGCCCTCTACAATATGCAGTATTGTTTATATGTTGAGAATGTTCGGCTTTCCCTAAAGTAGATGTATACCAATTTTTAGCTTGATTCGCCACCTTCTTTCCGAAATATACCAACGTAAAAAATATTTTTTTCTTTTGTAAGGCGCTATAATTTCTTAAGGAATCACTTTTGTACTAAGGAATGTTTGGTTTAATTTGCCTCAAGAAGATGTAGGTCTGTGGCCCTTTACTTTCAGGACACCATGTCTATAGTAGTCAGTTTAAACGGGGTTGGGTTATTCTTGCGCGAAAGTAAGATTATGTGGGACTAACCTTAAAGATGTCTGTGATATTAAACTATTTTGATGAATATCTTAAGAAATTTCTGGCTCTGTTAAATGAAACAAATAGAGTAAATCAGTTATAATCTGTTCAAGCTGAAAAGATTTATTGGACACATCTCAAAATATTATAAAGTACATGATTTATGTAGTTATTTTAAATAGAACACCCTGTATGTTATTTCATAATTTGACTGTGGGTAAAATTAACTTTTATTTATTGTAGGGCGTGCCATATCCTAAATTAATTAGTATAATATTGAAGAATTTAATGTTACATATATGTAATACCATATAAATTTTGAGCAAGCAAAAAATTCCAGATAAATTTGATATAAATTTGGTTTGCTTAAATTTTAGAAAAGTTTTATTTAAAATTTTAAACACTTTGTATATTCAATAATAATTTTTTGTGAATTTTAAATATAGTTTATTAATTATTTTTAAGGTCTGTATGACAATGGCACAGAATTCAAATTACAATACATGTTCAGTGATAAAATATTAATGACTTTATCAGTAAAGCTTGTATGACACAGTACAGAATTTTGTACAAAATTTTGTTCAGAATTTTGTTCAAACTGTTATTACAAAATTCTGTGTTGTGCCATACAGCAACATTTTGTTCAAAACTTTGTACAAAATTCTGTAATTTATGTTTTAAAACCTACAGAATTTTGTACAAAGTCGGCGTCGCATCGATGCGCAAACGAGCAATTTTTAGTGTTTATTAACAATCACAGAGAGCCGAGAAGAGTATGTTTACCACGTGTTTACCCCACCTGCCGACACTACGCATGTTCTCTTATCTCGCTCGTGGTATTTATTGCTGCAGCTTGTTTGCTTTCTCATACCTTCATGTAAAATAAATAAATTAAAGCGCTACGAACTTATGCTTTAACCTAATATTATAAAATCTTGTTAGAATTCCACTTTATCGACAGTCATATGATTATTTTGACAGTTTTCTCATAGATATCAACGTAATTTGCAACTATTTGCGCATGTTCACAATCAGCCTTAAAAAATATTTTTTTAATTACAATACACCAAAACTTTAAAAATGCATTGATTTGTATTATATTTGTATTTTAGTATAATATCAATTATTAGTTTAAGACATGCCATATACTGTATCAAATACAAGCTAATTTAATTAAACTTTAAATTCTGCAGTAATGTACAGAGTGTTCTAATTAACAAATCGACAAATCACGTATTTTGCCAATGACATTTGCCCTATATAATAAATTGAGTTATATTTTATACGACCTACTGAGTTTACAAGAAAAAAGTTAAAGAAATATATCTTTAAATATTTCTTTAAATAATTTGATAAAGCAGAAACTTTTGAATTAAGAACAATATAATTTAACAGTCATTTCAACTTATAAAATAGTATACTGAGTGTTCTATTTAAAAAATCGAAAAATTCCATATTTTGCCAATGACAACTATCTCTTCAGAACGGTTGAATACCGCACAAACTTTTGGATTTGTACCCACATAACCTTACATTATTGTAATGCTCCCTTGAGAGGAGTTTGAGATTGCAAAACTATACAGGATGTTTCATTTAAAATGAATCAATAAGGTCTTGTTCAGTCACACTGAACAAGCTGTATATAATCAATTGATATGACCTTATGAGCGGCTTTTTTGTCAACAAATGTTTACAATTTTTTCTAACTTTAGTAATAAGAAGTTATTAGGAAAACACAGACTAAATGGACAGCTTTTTAATCTAGAGAATTATAGTGTTTTGCCTGAATACCCTACACTTATATCTATTGATTTACCTGATATAATAACTGTAATAAAAAGTACAATAAAGGATCCAGAAAAAAGGCCAACTTTGAAAGTGGTCCAGGGTGATTGCTGCTCCCCTAAGGGGGGCACTCTAAGGCGCTTCATAGCTTTCTGCCGATCACCAGCTTCTAAATCATTTGTTACAGTTGCCTCGGTATCATTTATAAGCTTATCGATATCCTTATTTGTGTAAAAATGTGAAGTTTCTACATTTCCCATTCGCCATTTAGCTCCTACATCAACTGACAATAACTGCAACAAGTTAAACATCAGAAAAAATTACACACAACTGTAAAATATTACCTTATCATGCTTTTTTAGAATTTTTCTGAATCCAGTGAAGTTAAGCGTTTGATAATTTTGCAACAAAATAAGACTGAGATAAAATTCACTAAAAGCAAGTTTAAGTTCTTGCATTTTTCGAACAGGAATGGCTTGTTTTTTGGGGTTTACTACTTTAAGTCTTGAATGCGACGATTTACTCTTTTGTGAGATTAAACCCTTAGTTGTCTTCAATTCGCTACTAAGTGTGGCATATTTTCTAGTGGCTTCTGCTAACTTTTCTGAGTAAAACGTGTTGATTTTCTTAAGTTCCTTATCACAATAATGAAAAAATTGTTCATCGAAGTTCTTGAAATGGCGGGTTAGTACTTCTGGCTCCACACTTTCTGCGGACGGAGCTTCTTCGACTGCTAAGTACAGCAGGCCCTTCATCTCCTAAAATATCAAATATATAATAAAATAACAGAAAAAAATATGTTTAAAAGGTTTGAATTTCCCGCTAAATTTTATATTTTAGTAAATGTTTAATAGGTGGCGTAATATTTCTAACCAAATTTCCTTAGTGGAAAATTATTCTTGTGTACAAAAAAAAACAAAATTTGATATTTGTTTGTTGCCGAGCAATTCTGAATATTATATAAAAATGACCAATCACGATGCGGAATAAAACAAAAGACAAAAAAACAAAGGGGCGGATTTTTTGAAAACCATAAATACCTCGTAATTTATGTACTGTTTCCTCCATTCTGGGGTGATGTGTGCACAAAGATGTTCCGCGAATTTCATTTTCTAAGCATTAATAACGCTTCAACTACAAGCACGTCTACGCCTTTGTGGGTCTCGTTGCATTGTACACTCCAAGAAGTTTGTACTCTTAACTAATCTCGATACTCATTAATTAGTTATCTTATATGTGTATCTTAGATGTAATTTGTTAACAAATAATTCTGGGCAAACATTATGTCTTTATAGCGCACTTCCGCTTAATATATTGGAATTTTTAGAAGTTATTTAGCAAAGAAAAATAGAGGTTATATAAATCTTGCAGGTTGTTAAGAGGTAAAAATAACCTTAAAAATCATCTTGTTATTTCGCATTTACTAGACAATAATCGATGCAAATTGGCACATTATACAGGGCCTTTCTTTCGAAATGAAAATTAATTTACGTTGGTTGCGTTCAGCATGTATAGCCACCACTTGTGTGCACTCTAGCATAATCGCTTCACTGGAATATTACATTGTACATATTTAACAATTAAACAGTAATTGTGTCTCAATTAATTCTTAGATACCTATTAGAGGTTATAAAATGCAATTGGAGGTTGTATTTACAGTATTATATAATGACTGTCAAGGATGAAATTAACAAGGACAAAATTCAATTTCAACGTATTTATTTTTTTAAATCAAATTTGAAAAGAATGGGGATCTGATAGTTACATCAATTATGCAGATAGAACTAATAAGTGTTATAGTGTTCAAAATTTCATTCACTATTACTACAGCTTAATAAATATTGGGTGTTTAAACATTAAAATATTTATTTATACATTTGTTTATACTAAGCAATTTGTACTCTGTACTTTTAGTAAAAGTTTAAAGTGAATTAGTGACTACGCTGCAATTTTTTGAACAGTCAGCATACTGTTAAGATCAGTGGCGTAGTGTAAGGTGCGACCCCCAAACCCCGCGTGGAGATCAGTGGAGATGCTACACAGACCCTCATTTTTCTACTTGTAAAGCAAATGAATTAGAAATAAGTATTGTGGCGAACAGATATTAAAAATAAAGATACAGAATATTTTTTGAAGTCAAGCCATTAATTCTTCAAGCATTTACAATATTAGTATACACGAAAAATACATTCAAAAGAGAATATTTTCTGAGGACCAAGGTTACTACTGTTGTATACAGGGTGTTTCGAAATTCGCGCCCACGGACTGTGGGATGATGTTATTCGACAAAAACTAAACAAAAAGTTTCTTTACCATTTTTCCATTAGACCACTATTTTTCGAGCTACCGCGGTTTTAAAAATCTGAAAATGGTCGAAAACGGTCTTCAATTTCAATTTTAAATGTTTGATCAACTGGTTAAAATTAATCCATGACAACTGTCAGAAAACAAAAGCTAGTTCAAAACAATTTATTGTAAAAAGTTTGATGTTTACCTTTTCTTATCGTACAATTCAAATTGCGAAATAATGACCGACAGTTATTCAAACCGAGAATATTACGATATGCTTGTAATAATCGAGCAGGCCAAGCGGTGCGTTTATAGCGGTGCGACATCCTCTGCGGCGGCTACCAGATGCTAAAGTTTTTAGAAGATTAGAGGACCGAATTCTGTTTAACGGGAATGTTGCGGTGCCACAACGTGTAAAAGCTGGTCGTCAGCGTCTACATGATGATGTAGCTCTTGATTTGATGAGAAATGATTCCTCAAGAAGCACTAGGTGCGTTGGTAGAGAATTAGGAATTAACCATATCCGCGTGCGGCGTGCCCTAAAACGTGACCAACAGCATCCGTATCACTATCGGGTGCAACACTTGCAAGATAATGATGGTCCAGTTCGACGTAGATTTTGCGAATGGTACCTCGATCATCACGAACGTGACTTGAATTTCCGAGATTCCGTTCTCTGGACAGACGAATGTTTGTTCACACGCGATGGTATTTTCAACGTACACAACGAGCACCTTTGGGATAATGAAAATCCACATTCAACAAGGATTAGAAATCACCAACACCGCTTCGGTTTAAATGTATGGGGTGGATTATTACGTGATCGACTGGTAAGACATTTAAGCGTAATTTCCTATTCTTTTATTTCTATCCATTCCATTCCCTCTTTTTAGTTCATCCGCATTTTGCCGAAACGCTTAAACGCACAAAATTATTTAAATTTCCTGCAACAAGATGTCCCGGAATTCCTAGATGATGTAGCTCTAAATGCACGCCAAAATATGATGTTTATGCACGATGGAGCGGGCCCCCATTTCGCGTTAATTGTACGTGACTACCTCGACTATTATTTCCCTAATCACTGGATTGGCAGAGGCGGTCCAATTGCTTGGCCGCCTCGTTCGCCCGATCTAACGCCATGCGATTTCTTTTTATGGGGTTACCTAAAATCGTTGGTCTACAAACCACCAATGGCCAATCTGAATGACCTGAAAAACCGCGTGTTCCAGGCAGCGCAAGAAATAACACCGGAGATGGAACGACATGATGAAGCTTGTTTAGTAGCAGAAGGCGGACATTTTGAACAAATGTTGCAATTGTACTCGTCATAATTATAGTTTGTACCTTCTTTTGTTTTTAAAAATTTATTATTATCAAGTTTAACCAACTGATTAAACACTCATAAGTTGAGATTCAACACTTTTTTCTGCGATTTTCAGATTTTTAAAACCGCGTTAGCTCGAAAATAGTGATCTGATGGAAAAATGGTAGAGGAACTTTTTGTTTAGTTTTTGTCACATAATACCATCCCACAGTCCGTGGGCGCGAATTTCGAAACACCCTGTATACTATCAAAGTTTACGGTGTATCTTTTTAGGGATTATTATACATGTTTTGCTGTCTTTTTAAGTCAGTAATGAATTGTTGTGGTATGCGCAAGATTCATACCCACCTTGCCATTTCAAGCACATACCAACTTTAATGGATATTATCCCAAAGAATGTCCCCATCAGTGGCCTACAAAATCCAACTTTCCACTTTACTTTCTCTTATGTTAGGCAGTGGTTTTTGTCAACTGTGAATATTATTTAAATGTACGCTCAACAGATAAATATTTGCTAAGGTATTACGTAGCTTCTGTCGGCTCTGGAGAGTATCCGGTAAGGATTAAAAAGGTTTGAATGAGAGGTCGGGAAGGCAAGTGTTTCTTGGAATGTGAGGGAAAAACAAGAGGTAGCAGGGTCTTAAGAAGGGTCAGCAACGGTAGTCTATAAAAAAAACAGTATAGCTGGTAGATAGGCGTAAGCTTGTATTTCTTTGGCGTGATTGGTGTGTCTGTGTACGTAGTTGTTGGAAACGGCAGCATAGTTAACATAAGTAGCTATGTAAGTAGATAATGTGTGTGGCATGTTTAATCATTAAACCCCTAGCAAAGATTGGGGTAGGTAACCAACTGGCAGAGGTGGTCTCGTGAAGGCGCCTAGTTTGAATTATTATTATTGTTACTATGAATGTTACACCAATGCCAGGAGGGCATCGGGTGACTTTTACGTGGGGGAAATGTCGCTAATTATACTCCCCTTCGTATGTGGGGCTGAGGGGGAATATTCCCCTGTGACTCCCTGTGAATAACAGAGTGTCTGGCTGGACATAGTCCAATTGCTTCCGTATTCTGTCCGAATCCCAATCCAGGAGTAAGGGGCTGGAGTAGCCGGCCTCGGTGGTCTAGTGGTAAGCGCATTTGCCTTTAGAACCAAGGATCACGGGGTCGAACCTGACCGAGGTCGTTGAGATTTTTCTGGCGGGGAAAAATCTGAAAATGCGCCTTCTGTCGGATAAGAAGTAAATCCGTAGGTCCCGTGCCACTGCGATGTGTGACACGTTAAATATCACTACTGGAGTTGGAATTACCCCAGATAGGCAAAATTCTTAGTTAGGGTGTACAATGGGCCAAATGTGGCCTAAGTGCATAGAGATGCTTGGAAAACCGCGTCCTAGATCTCGCTCTTTCAAATACATTACAATACAATGTACGCCACCAAAAATTGTCATAGTAATAAGGTAGCTAAATTACCTCTATTTAGTTGTTAGAAATTCTCGGTATATGAAAAACAATTACATATATACACTATTCACGATTGATTTGCCATCCAGCAGGCTGTGTTTTTTTTTCTTAAGTTGCATTTCTGAAATATTATTTGATTGATTATAATAATAATAATAAATAATAAGATAAACGAGGGGAACGCATGGAGGAAAAGATAGACGTATATCAAGTAGAGGTAGAAATTCTCAAAAAGGAAAATGAGGAATTGAAAACCGAAAACTCAAAAATTAAAAAACAACTAGCAGAACAAGAAGCAAGACTCGAAATGCTAGAAAAGGAAGCAAGGAAGAACAAATTAATAATACAAGGACTAAACGAAACAGAAATGGAAGCGGATTTATGCTTGAAAGAAAAGGTTAGAAGTACGCTAAGGGATTGATTTCTAGCAATGTCAAAATGGAATTGCCCTGTTGCCAGCTCTAGAGTCCCCTACTTTTCTAAAATAATCTAGTAAGTTTAGAATTAATAAAACACATAATATATTATACCTACTTAATTGTCAGAATGGTGAAAGTTATTAA
The DNA here is from genome assembly GCA_014611495.1 of Limonius californicus. Taxonomy (NCBI): domain Eukaryota; kingdom Metazoa; phylum Arthropoda; class Insecta; order Coleoptera; family Elateridae; genus Limonius; species Limonius californicus. Next base: position 28 of record JABXWE010011290.1, on the reverse strand, counting down.
CAAAGTTACTAAACTGCAAATTGTGAAA
>JABXWE010011288.1:0-11282 GCA_014611495.1 Limonius californicus | reverse complement strand
GAAAACCCTAAGCACCTTAATTTTCAAGATTCTAAAACCTTAATATTCAAAATTCTGAAAACCTTAATATTCATGATTCCGAAAACTCCGAAAACCTTACCATTCAAGATTGTGAAAACTTTAAAAATCATAATTTTCAGGATTCTGAAAACCTGAATACAGAAAATTCCGAAAACTCTAAAACCCTTAATTTTAGAAATTCTGAAAACTGTAAACCTTAATGTTCAAGAGTCTCAGAAGTCTGAAAACCTTGAAATTTAATATTCTGAAAGTTCTGGAACCTTATTATTCAAAATTCTGAAAATTCTGAAACCCCTAATATTCAAGATTCTGAAAACCTTAATATACAAGATACTGAAAACCGTAAAAACCTTAATTTTCAAGATTCCAAAACCTTAATATTCAAAATTCTGGAAACCTTATATTCATGATTCCTAAAACTCTGAAAAGCTTACCATTCAAGATTCTGAAAACTATAAAAACCATAATATTCAAGATTCTGAAAACTTTAAAATCTTTAATTTTCAGGGATTCTGAAAACCTGAATATATAAAATTATGAAAACACTAAAAACCTTCATTTTCGAAATTCTGAAAATTGTAAACCTTAATATTCAAGATTCTGAAAATCTTAATATACAAGATTCGGAAAACCTTAACACCTTAATTTTCAAGATTCTAAAACCTTAATATTCAAAATTCTGAAAACCTTAACATTCATGATTCCGAAAACTCTGAAACCTTACCATTCAAGATTGTGAAAACTCTAAAAATCATAATTTTCAGGATTCTGAAAACCTGAATACAGAAAATTCCAAAAACTCTAAAAATCTTAATTTTCAAGATTCTGAAAACTGTAAACCTTAATATTCAAGAGTCTCAAAACTCTAAAAACCTTAATATTCAAGATTCTGTGGAACCGTGTTATTCAAGATTCTAGAAATTCTGACAACCTTAATATTCAGGATTTTGAAAATGTTGGAGACCTTAGTATTAAAAATTCTGAAAATTCCGAAAATCTATTTAAAAAAAAATGCCACTTCTAGAGAAATAGACTATACAGTAGAAACTCGATTATCCTTCAAGGGTCCGAAGAGACACTGTGATGGATATGAGAATAGACAGATAATAGAATAACCCGCCCCCCTCAAAATTAATAATTAGCATTTGTGGGATAATCCTAATACTGCTTATTTTAGCTTCTTAAGGGTTATATTATAATCATTAACTAGTTGTAAACACCTGCATTTATTACATCGCCGGGGCGGCGGGGCATGGTGATAGAAGGAGGAAAGGCACAGTTTTTACTGTAGTTACAGAATTAAGAGTTATCCACATTTCGTTAATAGCTGTTTATTCATGGCTGTAATTTAATTTTGTTGTATTGTTGTAGATGTTGCTGCTTCTTTAAAAGAAAGAAGAAGAAAGGAGTGCGTGCCAAATGACTACAGTACAGTGAGACCGACCAACAACTTACTTTGTTGCCGTGTGGTCATAGTAGTGCTGCAACTCTCAATTGACTAGTTTTAAACAAAGACCAATGTACAGACCTTGTTACGTTATGTACTATTTAATTAAACAATATAAACTAGCCTTAAGGTAAGATTAAGAACAGTAGTTGTTGTAAATGTAAGAGTGAGCCTTACTCGTAAGTTTTTTTATGCAGTTTATCACAGTCATATTAACATTAAATTTATTTATTATGTCTTAGGTTGATATTTATAACTTCAATAAGTTCCTTAGATTGACATAGAAAATAAAAGTAATCAGTTACATTTCCTATGGGTATTTAAGAGCTTTCATTTCTACAACTCTAGCAGAATACTTATATGGGTTGCTAATTGATTATTGCACTATTGCCAAAACTTTAATAAAGTAATAGGTAAAATAATAAAATTTAAATAAAGTAGTGTAGAATAAGCTCGCCTTTAAATTAAAAATATTTCAGAATGCTGATCAGCATTTATATATTAACAGTAATTATATTTAAACTTGGTTCATACATATACAGGGTCTGTGAAAAATGAAAAGGGGGCGTGTACCTAATTTAGAGTTGAAGACTTTTAGATAGTTGCAACATTGCAAATTGAGTTCTTTAAATTTAATTATTAATGTATATTGTATGACTTGTATTATTTGTTATCACTATTACTAGTGTAATTACTGTATTTTGTCAACGGCTACAGCTGACTTCCCAAATTATATGAAAGAGTAGTGTATTTATTTAAGGGAGCTAGAAGTAATGGAGAAGTTCTTTATGGCACTGCGTTTAAACTATGTAAATGTTGATAAATTACCTAGTCACTTTAATTCCAAATTCCGTAAAATGTATTATGCAAGTGATTTATTCATATTTTCTGATAAACCCTGTATATCGTAGAGCTTGTAAATCGTTTTGTCAAATTTGATTCCATCTAGTAAAAATACTCTTAAAAGTTTACAAACTAGTTTCGTGAACTTCTGATTGTGTATCATTAGTTGCACTTATGCCGATTATTAATTAAATCGATTCTTAATTACTGTATGCTTTTGTGTTTTGTATATTTATATACCGAGAGTAATTAACATATGATTAACAAAGTGATGATGAAAATGTTCCTAGAAGTACTGAGAATATTACTGCGTAAAGCTAACTTAATGATCTTTTAATTCATATTCCTAACCCCACTTAATTCTATAGATGGGCGCAGTCATCAAGTACAAGGATAACAAGATAGAAACAAAGTAAAGCAAGATTTCCCTATTAGCTTTGATATTGTGTTAAACTCAAGAATATGCAGGAGCCATAAAATTGGTACATATAAGTAAAATAAACAAGACAAGTAATGCAAGTAGGCCACTGTGCTTCTAGGACTAGTATCTGTATGACTTATACCCATTCTTGGCTTGTTTATTGTTTGTACCTTAAATCTTATTATTCCTGTGTATTTACCGGAGGATGAAGTATTAACCATAAACTTAAGTATTTATAATTATTTTCCAAGCTGACTTTGTTCTGTGTAATCTGTAATAAAGCTTGGTCATTTAATGCAATGTTTCTGTTGGCACGAACTTTAAAAGGCTACAAATTATGGAACAAATTCTTCATAGAGGTACTGATAAGTTTTATAATTTTTACATTACTGTAAATTGTATATACATATGCTAATTACTCTTGATTTGTAAGAATGTTGAACATAGTAATGTGCAAAAGAGATTAATTATATCTTTATTTGATTTATCTGTATACTATGTTTGTACAGATTTTAAATTTCTCAAATCTGAACGTCCTGTATCATTTAAAAGTGCTTTTTCTTTTCAAAGAAAAACCACACCGGGTTAGCACATTTTAGTAAAGATGTCCATTCCATTGAACTCCATTATGCATTTAGTCTGCATGCTAAATTTATACCCTAAACACAAAACGGCCTTTGAGATCTTAAAATGTGTATGTATGAATAGGCAAATATAACATTAGCAGTGTAATAGACCTCCAATTAAATAAAAGCCAACCGTAAAGAATCTAGTGTGCCTTCTGAGTCTATATTTTCATGTTTTGGTTGCTAAGGAGTTATTATAAACTTCACTTGTAATGTTTTTAAAACACAATTCCATCCATGTAAGATTAACTCAACATAAAGTACATCAGTATCATTCATTTGTCATTATGTAGGCTACTATTAATTAAACTCGACTTTAGTATAACAATAAATTTTAAATTCGTTGTGAGGATAACATTTTTTTGACTTGCTGTTTATGGAAAATGTCCCACAAGTTGTATTTTTGTGTGTAATTCTGTATATGTATTTATTACAGAACCGGTCTCTAGTTTGTTATATATGTATATATATCATACCCATGTCCTCGAATTGTCCATTTAATGCAATAGCATAATTTTGATTTCTTCATAAATCAAATAGTTTTTCTAAACTAAGTAAATCAATCCAATCTAACTTTATATGGAACAGCAGCTAAGAGGATATAGACTTGATGTATATATTCCCAGTTCAGACAATTTAAATTGAAACTAGTTTTGAAATTTTCAATATAAAACATTGGTAATGTGTACTTCTTAAATATTCATGTTTATAATTTAATAGGCAACTCTGCAACCTTATACAGTCAATAGGTCAATTTTTGTCCCTGAATTTTTCCATCCAGCAATAATACACATTCGGAGATGAAGTTGAAGAATGAAGCATATGTGAGTTAAATGCCCATACCCAGTTAATGATACCAAAAAATCATGAGACAATTGAACTTAAACAAAATTCCTGTGAACGAAATCATAAGAAAGAGGTAATTGGGCACTGGTCAAGAATATGGGTCCCAAAGCATGTTCTAATTAGATCATGTAAACATTTGCTAACCTAACCTAATCTAATCTAACCTTGACCAGTACCAGTTAGGTTAGGTTAGCAAATGTTTACATTATCTAATTAGAACATGGTTTGGGACCCATATTCTTGACCAGTACCGGTAATTGAAACAAAATAGGCAGAATTTCTTAATTTTTATAGCTTCCAGCAGCCCATTTAATCAGTAAATATAAACATTCCTCTAATCTAGTAGACGTATAAAAGAAAATTTAGTCTGTGTGTAAATTATTAAAACCAAAGTCACCAAGTATGTTTGTCATAATATTTAAGTATTTTATGATTTAAAATAAGTATTAATTTCTTAGAATTTTTTTTCTATAAAATTTGTAAGATGCAAATGTTGTGAGGACCTAACTGACTAGAAACCCTCACTCCTCCTAGTCCCTCAGTTGTAATGCATTTAGTAAATATTTCACCGTATACTTAATTACTAACACAATTATTAACTTTTTTATATTTGCTAACTGCTTTTAAATGGTCGTGTATGTAGGGAAAAGAGAAATTTCATATCTGTACAAACACCTAAAGAGTCGTTAAATAGTTTAATAATTTATTAGAGCATTAGCTAATTGTCAGCACTGGACGAGTAAGGCTAAGTTTTAATGCATTTTTGTTTGAATAAAATTATCCCTTGTAATGTAAATATTTAAAGAAGCCTTCACGACGTTTACTATTTGACATTTAGAAGCACGCATCGTTTTATATGCCAAATCTTGCAACTTTTCTTTCTAGCTATAGAGTGCTTAAATTTTTAATAAGATTTGTATATACTAAGCAGGATTGTACTGAATGTAGATGGGGTTACTCGTATTCATTCGATTCTTCAGTTCGCTTTTTATGTTTCATCTAATACTGCTTATGTTTTAATAGCAATTGTAACCCACATTCAGTATCACACTTGCTTTCATAAATTTACTGTAAAATGTGATTTATTAATTGTACATTAAATGAATTGCTTTATTGTTGATCTCAATTAAAAATTGATCGACTGCTGTCTTATTCTTTCACTGTGTAATGTATTAAAAGCCCTGGGTATGTTTGTTGCATGTCTGCTCCTTAGTAACAGCTTCAAAATTAATGAGTTAGCTGCAGTAAAACGTTAACAAACTTACAATAATTTTTTATTGCTTATATCCTTGTCTTATAACAAGTTAAACATAGCAGCTGACCAGTGGCGTGCGGTGACTTTGGAAGTGAGGGATGTATGTGTATTAGGAAAATTTCAAATGGGGATATAAGCGGGGTCTGGGTCAGTTTGGTCAGTAGAAAGTGGGGCGTCCGGAAACTTTTTTGAAAAACGACCTTCTAGAATGCGAATTTTAGCATATTTCTTGAAGTATTTTTGGCCTTAAAATAAGCCTAAACCCGCCCGAAAAACTAAACTAAAAACAAAATAAAAACTTTCTCGATTGAATGCCTAACGCTAATTATTTATAGCGCACGTACCCCCATCAGGAAAGGAATTATTGAATAACTTATATCTCGAAACGTGGCTTTGCAGAAGTAGATATTAGCGAAACGAAACCCTTCGCGACGCTGCGCTGGACTGTGGCAGTCACTCAGAGAACTGGTGGATTCAATTTTCATATTGCATCCAGTCACGATACACATACACATACAGTGTATGTGTATCGTGCATCCAGTGCATCGCATCGGCTATTCTGGTCGGCAGCAGTTTACTGCTGGCAGCGTAGGCCTAATAAGGCGGATTCACTTATTGAATTGCATCCACTTGCACCGTCATCTTGGGCCGCCCGGCGCCGGAGGAACGCTGATAAGCCTTGGATTCAGCGTACACAAGTGCATCCGCGTCGTTGCCAGCAATAGTACTTTATAAAAATTTACAGTATTTTGAAAAGTTGTAGAAATTCGAATGCAAAACTTGGAAATTCACTTAAAATATATACATTTAACTGCTAGCTGGAAATTTTAGGGGATGCATTGCTTCCCTTGCATCCATGGACCGCACGCCACTGCAGCTGACAAACCTCTCTCCCTAATAACATTCATAAAAAGAGTCAGAAGTACAATGATAGCACAGTTTACACTTAGACTAGTATGTCACCACACAGAATTTTGCACAAGATGTTTTAAAATATTCTGTGTTGTGTCAATATGATGGTACCATTGCACAAACGAGCAATTTTTAGTGTTCATCAACGATTACAGAGGGTAGAGAGGTAAATGTTTTATCAGATGCTTATGCCATCGCTAACCGCACTTTCTCTTCTCACTCGCGTCATGCATTGCTGTTCATGTAAAATAAATACATAAAAGCGTTACGGACATACATATGCATCAACCTAATGTTACGAATCCTACATTATCCACGTGATTATTGTGACAAGTGTTCTCACAGATGTTGACATAATTTTGACGTATTTGAACATGCTCGCAGGCAGATTTTCTCACAAAATTTTAGTTCGTGTCATACATGTTTTGTAGAATTTTGTGAATAAATCTTGTTCAATATTCTGTGTCATGTCATACTAGTCTTACATTAAAGTATTAAACATGATGCGCAGTTGTACAGATTATAACTGCATTTTATAGTGATCAGCCCTTTCATATGTAAGACAGATCCGATAATATTATTTAACGTAGACCGCGTGGCCAGTTGAGTCATTGTAGATTTTGGGAGGGTGAGTTATCTCACGTGCACTTAGGCCACATAGGTGGGCCCATTGTACTACAAACCATCCAATCTGTTAGATGTACTTGAGGACATCCACAACTGGGGTGTTGCTGATTTCGGCCATATCAGGCCAAAAGTCTGATTGTTACGAGAGCTGGGCAGTAATACAGGACGTGTTCTACCGTCTCAATTTCTCTGTTGCATCCTCAACAGTTTGGGCTATCTGCCCATCCCATCCGGTGCATGATTTGATTTAAGGTGCAGTGTCCAGATAAGATACCTACAACTAGTTGCAGGTTCTTTTGGGACAGTTGCACACACAATTTGGCTGTCTTTGGTGAGGGTGCAGTAATAGAACGACAACTTTCAGTGTTTACCCATCTTCATGTGAAGTTTTTTAGGGTTTCTTGGTATAGCACAAAGCTTAATGTCCTCAGGGATATAGGAATAATGGGTTCTGGTCCCCAAATAGGTTGTTCGGAGGCCAGTCTCGCAATCTCATCAGCCTCCTCATTGCCATAGTTTCCGTCATGTCCTTTCATCAATTTAAGAGAAAGACATTATCTTTTGAGATATCGTCGAGAGCTTTATGGTACTGCAGTACTACTCCTGAGGTAATTTTGCAATTACCCAGGGCTAGTAAAACGGCTCAGCTGTCACTGTAGATACCAATACGTTGGTTCTTGATCTGTTGTTCAAGAATTGCATTTGCACCATGCATTATTCCCACTACCTCCGCTTGGAAGACGTAGCAATTTTGCCTAGTGGTATACTGTGGTGTAGGTTAAAGTCATCGGAGAAGACTCCAGCATACGTTCCATGCCTTGTTTTAGATCCGTCAGTAAAGATGGATATATCCATTGGCATAAACACTGAAGTGTCTATTGAAGGCATATTGTGGAGGAAGGTAGTCTACCATTGCGTCTAGAAGAGGGGTCTTGACGACTGCCTCGTCCAGGATGCGGGTATGTCTGCCTCCCCGGCCTGTTGTGTGCTACAGACTCTTATGACGAGTGGTGGAAGGCATAAGATTACCTCTAAGGCGGCCGCAGGGGTTGAACGTATAGCACCTGTAGAACTAAGACGGCCAAGACGTTGTACATGTCCTAGTTTGGTTGCTGCGGTAACCTGCCTGACCCTGGGCCACCAGACAAGTGCTCCATAACATAGCATATGTTTAATCAAGGTAGTATACCGTCACAAGGTAATTCTGGGAGAGAGTCCCCAGGATTTACCTATAGCTCGGCGACACTTCCAGAAAGCCATGCATGCTTTCAGTTTTAGCTTTCAAATGTTTTTCCCATTTCAGCTGTTTGTCAAAAATAACTCCCAGGTATTTGACATTATCTGAAAAGCCGAGAGAAGTGTCATAAAGTAAAGGTGTACGTAAGGGTCCAACCTTCCTTTTCTTCGTGAAAAGTACCATTTCTGTCTTCAAGGGATTGACAGAAAGGGACTGATCACAACCATTTTTTCGTTATTTGGAGAACCGTCTGCATTAAGGTGCAGAGCGTGCCCTCAAATTTCTCTGTTATGAGGATGGCAATGTTAGCCGCATATCCAATGGTATAGAACCCAGCACCATTGAGTGAGCTTAGAAGGCTGTCCGCCACTGTATTCCACAGCAGTGGAGCCAGAGCCCCGCCTTGCGGACAGCCTTTCATCACTACACCTCTAATATTAAATTGCACTGCTCTCATCGTAAGCATGTGCTTTATCCACCCATAGAGAGTAGGTGCAACTTCATGTCTATGTAAGGCAGTTAATACTTTCAAAGGAAGCCTTATCAAGGCTCCTTCAATATCAATGAAAACTCCCAAAGTAGACATTTTATTATCTAGCGACCTCTCGATCCGATTCACTACAGCGTGTAGCGCCGATTCAGTAGATCTCCCTGGGATGTAAGCATGTTGGTTCAGGTGCAGTGGGTGTGAAACGAGCACCTTCTCCCTGATTTCTCTGTCACAAAGTCTCGCCAGCGTCTTTAGTAAGAAGGATGTAAGACTAATGGGACAATATGATTTGGCCAGGGAGTAGTCGGTACGCCCTGGTTTAGGTATAAAAACTACCTTCACTTCTCTCCAGATATATCTAAACGTGATACATGCCCGTTAGATGCGCACCAGGTGAGCATGTATCAAGTCCAGTCCCCATTGTGATAGGGCTGGAAAGACACCGTCCACTCCTGACGACTTGTGGAGAAGAAAAGAATTTATAGCCCAGGTTATTTTGTCACTCTGTACGACCTGGTCCGCCACTTCCCAATCCTCCTCGGTGGGAGATGGAGCGCCGGGCGCCGGCCATACAAGGTCAGAGGTGACAATACGGCCTGGGAAATGTGTTTGAATTAACACTTGCGCTACCTCTTCGGGTTTGGTTGTAAAGCAACCATCCCCTTGCTTGAGACAGCCTGGTTGTTGATTGGGATCCTGTATAGTCTAGCTGCAACGGTAGTGATCTCTATGGAACTGCAAAGAGTTTTCCAAGAGTCCCTCTGCCTCGAGCGAATTTCTTTTTTGTATATTTGTCTTTGGTCTTTGTATACCTCCCAGTCACTAGTAATTCTAGTTCACTTTGCTTTATTGAAGAGTTTGCCCAATTTTGATTTCATCCTGTCGAGTTTCCTGCAACACTAAGAAGTTGTGCGACTCGCCCTGGATGCTCTCGGGGGGGTATGATGATTCATAGGATTGTAAGAACGAGTTCTGCAAAACATCCACGCTGTACTGCAAGTCCTCTACCTGAATAATCGCTTCCGGCAAAATCGACTCCGCCAGGTGGGCTTACGGATCTGCTTGTAAGATAGTCTGTCAGTCAGCCCAAGGTTCCTATATAGTTTTGGTGTGGTCGTAGTACCAGATAGTCTGAAACAACGCCATCTGTGGTCTGACATAGATGCAACAGGTGATACCTGGCAGCCCTCAATATTATTGGAAATACTTGAAGATGCCAGAGTGATATCTATTACGGTCTGGCTACGTGTTGTGGCAAAGGTAGGTTCACATCCGCGTTTCAGTATTTCTAAATTTGTACTTATTAGGTACTCAAGTAAAGACCTACCTCTGGTGTTAATGCTACTGATGCCCCACGAAACATGATGGACATTCGCATCACAACCAATAATTAGGTATTTATTGTTCCGCTCACAGTAATCCACAAGTTCGATCAACTCCGCGCTAGGTGGAGGGTCGATTGAGTCACTGAGGAGATATACTGATGCTAATATTACATCTTCCTTCCCTCCGTTTATGCCACAGCTCATCTATATTGCCATAATATCACTGGTACAGAGGCGTGGCAAAGCAAAGGCTTGTAAGTGTTTGGGACAGTAGATACACGTCCTTGACTTCTCTTGATTGTTATCTGTAAATACAGCACCATTACGATTATTCAATCCACAGATCTTGGGGGGGGGGGACATGGGGTCAACAAAAAGTTAATCGGCCCCTGTGTCCGACCCGGACTCCATCAGCCTCCTCTCCTCATCACAGACGGTGTCCATGGGGGTGAGGAGTTGTTGGGGCTCCTCTTAGGATGGCTGCTCTTGTAGCGGCAGCACTCCTAGTGGTGGTGGAGGGACGTCCGAAGACGCACCCTGTCCTGCAAGAGAGTAGGGTTGAGGAGTATCCGTGGACGCACCCTGACCTGAAATTTGATTTTCGGAGGCTGAAAAAGCTTCTCCAGACCACCTATAAATGTTTACATTTAGAATGGTAAACTGGTAGTGCAGTTTTACCGCCTCTGCTTTTCAGGGTTGTCTCAGCCTCTCTGTTTAAGCTGAAAATCAGGAGTCTGCTAGATGGGGCCAGTCCCCAACGCCTATCCCGGGATTCTGCGCTGCCAGGCGTCGATAGACAGTCGGCGTAAGTTTGGGTTTCCCCGGGAGCCGCAGAGCTGCCTTCGCCAACCTAGGCATCCGATCCACCTGAACGACGCTGAAGCGAGCACCCTCCCACAAGGTAGGCAAGTTAATAACCGTCTCTGTTAGCCACTTCCGGGATTGGTCATCCTCGCAGGTGATTCCAAGAATCTCCCCGGAGTACTGCCAGCCCCCTAAAAGTGGGTGCAGTTTAGCTGCTAAGGCGAACGTGTGGTTGTCTAGAGCCAGTAGCAACTTAGCTTTGATTAGGTCCGCTGGGACCTGTGGAGATGTTAGCCTAAGAAGTTGGCAACAGTTTAGTTGGCAATACAACATCTCCGATTAGCTATATAAGCACAGGTTAGGGGATGCTCGACCTCTTACATTTTGTCAGCGACTGAATTGAGTACCAACTAGAAAGACTTGTGTGT
>JABXWE010011287.1:0-30990 GCA_014611495.1 Limonius californicus | reverse complement strand
AAACATTTCGTTCATATTGAAGTATTTCAGCCGATTGATAGTTCCCTTTCTTAGGAAGATATTGCATCCTAGTTCGTTGAAGGTAGGTATGGTATGTAGTGTTATAACAGCGACATCAGTATCGTCACAGTGAATAATTACATCTTTAAATCCACATTTTGCTGCATGATGTGCGTGGAGCAATAAACGTGTATCTCCTTCTTCGTGAGAACACTTCAATGATGTTACTTCTGTTGCGTTACTTAATGTTAATTGGTAACAGCGGTCTTCACACGTCACAAACATAACCTTGGACCCCAACCGGTTAGTGTATTTCGGTTGTTGCCACTCGTGCGTCAGGAATTTGATAAGCTCCGATTTATTTTGAGAGACTGTTAGGAATTGTCTCCATTTGGTTAAAGGATGGGCGGCTTTAATGCAAGAAAAGTTACGTGCTTCAGACGTTCCACGCCGTTGTCTCTCTGCATTCTTTATTGATATACTTATGTACGTATCAAAAACAATATCGATTCGTGAATACGCTTCCCGAACAATTCTGGAAAATAATTTGTCAGCTAGGAGTCCAAAAGTGTTTGGTACTTCAACTAATTGTTGTACTAAGGCCATTCCATCGATAACATACGCAGCATTTTCCGGTAGTACTTCTGCTAGGGGGAAGTTCTTACTTAAGAGTTCAAATAGTTTAGCTTTATTAGTTTTTCTTATTGTTCCATCCGTTACAGCTAAAGCCCATGGTAGAGGTCTCAGTGGATATGACAAAACAGTTCTCATGCGTTGACAATTGCCATCTGAGCAAACAAGCCTTTATCTGCTTTCAGAATTAGTTCCTTTTCATTCACTTTTATACGTTTTCGTTTTGTTAGATTCGTGAATGTTTTCAAGTTTTGCTTTTACATCACGGAGTGAAACTGGCTGACATCGTCTTTTATGAACAAACGTTTACTTTTGAATTCAAAATATGCCTTCTCTCCTATTGCATGTGCCTCGAGTAAGTCTTTGGAGATGTCCGCAGTTGGAAGACTACCAGTCGAGATGTTAACGATATCTAAATTCACGAATGGGTTGATCCATTCGTTAGTGAGAAGGTTTACTATAGATGAAATATCCCGCTCATCTTTAAGAATTCTAGCTGGTGACAGGTCATTATGAAGAGCATGTTTCGAAGAAATGCCACCGGTTTCATTACGAAGCATATGTAGGAATGCTGCTTTAATATCAGAAGTCAGGTAATATCTTGCAACTGCTGCAGGTTTCTTGCTAAATTTTTTAGTTCCGCTACTACCCTGCGTGTCCTTGTTGATTGTTTCTTCTATTGCTTGGTCCACGGGAATTCTACGGAAGGGATTTTCTCTAGACATTTGTATTGAAAATTCACCGCCTTCGAATGCTTCGTATACAGTTGGATGTGTTTTTTTTAAAGCTTTCATATCAGCGTAATAGACAGGTAAATATCGAGCATAGTTCAGGTGATCATACGAAAAGCACCACGGTATCATCATTCTGATTCCTGATAGATAAAGTAACCAGTCACCCTCTCTAGTGGCTCTAATCAATATTAGTAAAATCTCCACCATGTCAACATATGACATCCGCAGTGATGATCAAACATTGATCCTAGCTTTATGCTGAATCAAAATTTGTATCATACTTATACTCCTTACACATGAAACCAGACTTTAGAATGCTTAACTAAGATTTTCGCCCGGCGGCCATCTTTGTGACGTCATAACGTCACTAAGCTACCGAATTTTACGAAGTATCATACCAAACATTTATCCTACCTTCATGACGAATCTAAATTTGTAGGTTACACTTACTCCCCAGAAAGGAAACCGCACATGCCCTCTGGCTCAACGCCTAGAGTTCGAAACTAAAACAGGGCTGAGACAAGGATGTGTACTGAGCCCACTACTTTTCACAGTAATACTAAACGAGGTAATTAAAAATTGCAAGAAGACAATAAGACCGTTTACAATAGGATACTGTAAAATGCAGAAGATACAAGTAGCAGAGCTAGCATTTGCCGATGACATGGCCATCCTTGAGGCACGCGAGAGCGAGCTGTAACATAACATGAACGTGTACGAAACGAAACTAGAAAGGATGGGCATGATAATAAACAAAGAAAAAAGTATAACGATGGTGATAAGCACAAAACAAATCACACCATAACAATAGGCGGATCAAAACTAGAACAAGAAAAATAGAAATACCTAGGCGTAGTAATACAAGAATATGACAGAATTGACAGCGATATACATCAAAGAATAGGAGCATCAAGAAAACTACTCAACACAATAAGAAGAACATTTTTAGAAAAGAAAAAACTACCTAAGCAGACAAAGGTGGAGGTATATAAAAACGTTGCAGTGCCGGTGCTAACGTACTCGAGCGAGTCATGAACAACAACAGAAAAGCGTCAAGGTAAGATAACACGCATGAGATGAGATTCCTGAGGAAAATTGGAAACAAGACCGGACTAGACAGAATCAGGAATGAAGTACATAGACAAAACCTCAAAGTAAAACTGGTAAAACACAGAGTACAACAAAATCAAATGAGATACATGTCGTAAGAATAGAGAGCTCAAGGCTGCCGAAAAGGGTATACGAGGTAATAGAATAGAAAAAAGGATAATTGGAAAAACGAGAAAAGAATGGCAGGAAGAAATAAAAGAAGCAATGCAAAGTAGAGGGGCAAACTGGAGGGAAGTAACACAGATAGCAAACGACAGAAAGGCATGGAAAGAACTATGGAAAAAACAACCCGAGCTAGTCTAGCCAAGTACGTCCACACCGAAAGGTATAATAGGCATCAGGATTCAGTAAGTAAGTTCTAATTAGCGCGGTAGTAACGTAAAATCAAAAATGAAACAAAAAAAGTCGAACTGAAATCACATAATAGGATAGCAGAGTTGCGCCGATACGAGAAGCCACACGGTATTCTCCATTAGATTATTGACTCCTGTATGTAGTTCATCCGACTTTGTCGGCGATATAACTTTAAATTTAAAAGCTGCATTTTGCGTTTAAAAATTAGTTTGTATCGAGTTCTATCGATCGCAGTCATTGCGATGTTAATTTGCTTAATTTAAATCGAATTTTTAACATAATTAAACAATCCGATACGCGGAACGCCACTATAATATGTATCTAATAATGACATCACACAACAGAAAATCTAAATGCGCTGATCTAATGATGTGCCAGGCTTTCCCGGTCTGGAGCAGGAGCAACATTCATAAATATTTTAAATTTAAATTTTTGATAATGTTATTATTAGGTGGGTTTTCACCTAATATTGTTTGTTTAATAAAAATTATTTTACCAATAGATCTTTAAACTCTATAGGTAGTAAGAGTTGGCACATTTGATAATTATAAAATTAAAAGAAAACTAGATTAGCAAAGATAGCATCGGTAACATCGTTAGTATTAGCCGAAGTAAATTTGAAAACTAAAATTTAAAAAAATGGGTCGGTCAGGGAATCCAAACCGGATTTTTCCGGTAAAAGGCTGGCCCTCAGCACATCAGCTCTTTAAGGCTCGGGCTACTTAATGTTATTAATGCATATAATAGTGGAAAGGTGTTAATCGGACTTTTAAATTATTTAATAAAAATAATTTAAACTAAACGCTGTAATGACTGCTATCAATATAGCAGCTGACTCAAACTAATTTGTAAATAACAACATGTTGCATTTGAAAGTATCTGGGAAGACAGTATCGGCGTAACTTTTCTACCCCGGTAGGTGACATCAGGAAGATGTTAATTTAATATTGGATATTAATTAATACCACACTAGTTTGAACTGACCGACTAAATACACAAAATTGTTTTAAATATTATAGAGAAATTCTTCTAGTAACTGATTTATAACTATTAGATATTACAAAGAACAATATTCAGAACAATAATCAACACTGAAATATTTGACAAATCATTTTTAATAGCATATTCTAAAAATTGTTTAGTGTGTAGATAACTAAATAGCCTTCTGTCGGTTTCATGCTAACATAATTATTACATTTAGATTTATCACAAATGAGTATAAAACTCATACGAGCCTACCATAATTATAAAAATATAAAATAATAAAATAAATATAAAAAATAGGCAACCCAAAATACATATCAAAGTCAATCTAAGTGTTTCAATTATCATGAAATAGTAATTATTTTTTTTAATAATTTGTTAATATGTAAGTAAACTATCAAGCATATCGAACAGGCATTTCTGATTCATAATACCGCCAACAAAAATTTATATACCACGCCAACAAAAATTTATATACCACGATATCTTGTATTATGTATCTTGAGTTGCCTACTCTAGCAATGGTAGACTCGTACTATCCCGTGAATCACCCTGTACAAGAATGTATCGACATTTTTATTGTAGCTTGTTAATTAATAGTAAATAGTCCATACTTTTATCAATAAGGCGAGTTCTCAACTTCGTTTGTTTTGGTTCTATTAAGCTTGGACGAATGGTATTCAGTACATCAATCCAGTTCATGTATGACGTTTAAACTTCTGATCACTGTTGTCGAACAACTGCTGTTGTTGCTTCAAAATCTTACTTAAGCTTTAACTTTCAGATTGAGATGGACAGGAAAGATATACAATATTTGTTTTTGATTGTATTGCTCTGTTAATGTTAAAAGTTGGGCAATTGTTTGATTTGCCTCCGTAAAGAATTAGATAATAATTTATCTGATTCGTCGCCGTTGGTAAGCCTCCACACGAGTCAATTCAGAAGAAGATCCTTTTTTGGTAAAGTGGGTAAACCGGGAAGCGCTCCATCATTTTGATATTTCTCGTTTGTGTTTAAATACTAAATCAGTCCAATAACAGTACAAGTGGTATACTTATGCCAGGAAACGTTTCTAACGTCGATCAATCCCAGAGAAACCTTAACCACAATCCAAACATTGTTAACTAAAATAGTTATTTATGATATAAGTGCTAAAAGTGGCATTTTATTTTGTGAGTAGGGAAGTTTGGGACACGACGCCGAAGGCGGAGTGTCCCATCCCTTCGAACAGAATAAAATCACTTTTAGCACTTATATCATAAACTATTTTTCTACAAACACCATTAAAAGTACAAATCAATGCATTTCTTACGTTATTAAATTTTTAAAATATCATTTTGAAATCCAATTATTCATGAAGTTTATTGTTGCTAAGGTAATGAAACTTCAATCGTTTGTTGACAAGTAACTTCAAATCTCGTGCAAGCGACGAAGAAAATATTTTGTTTGCAACTAAAACACTATCCACTTCAGATTACTTATTCTAACTGTAGTTTCTCTAACTGTCCATTTAATTAAGTAAATAAATATTCCTTTGATTTAAAATTTCTTAATTTTTTTATAATATTGCACCAGTGTTAATAGCAAATCACGTCATTTACTTTTAGCACTAGTGCTAAAAGTAAATTACTTTTAGCACTGGTGCCATAAAATCACATTTTAAACACTGACAGCATGCGTTAAAAATTAAACTTTTACTCACGTTTGTAGAAAAATACTATTTTATTGGCATGTATATCCCTGGATATCTGTTATTTGAGTCATTTTTTTCTATAATGATTACTAACGCCAAAACCCGATGCCTCAATACTTTTTGTTCAATCTGTATGCCATCAGGCAGTCATAAATGTAGAATGTGAGAGGTAATAAACATACCTAGATTATAGCAACCCAGAATCCAAAACACTAGAAAATTCAAGGGGAGTTCCAAATCTTACCACCCTAAGTGGCTGAGAAAAACAACAAAATAACGAATAATCGTTCTTCAAGATAATCGTCATTAACCCTTGGGCACCCCTCGTAACGAAATTTCAATACGTTAATTACTTTCGCAATGTAAAAAAACAAGCGACTTACTAATTTACTACGGCTTCTACTTTCGGATTGTCCAGAAATCCTCTGCTACGTAATAGTAGCTTTCGTTTTTCTATTAAGTAAATCTGATAGGGGCTAGATCGAGACTATAGAGTTAATCAATCATGAAAACCCATCAGCAACTACAACTTTGAACTTGTGCGAGGAGGCGATGTCATAAAGCAGTCACACTCCGATAACAAACTTTTCTTTAAATTTGTTAGTTTCTATATTATATTGGAATAATATTCGCCAGTAATTGCAGATTTTGGTTTAAGAGAAACCCATAACTTTTATACACATAACCTACATAATTATATTGTTTTTTTTTTCTAATGAGTCAGATGAAATTAGCAATTAAAGGTTTGAAAAATTACAACCCTAACACTTTGCTGACAAAATCAAGCTGGAAATATAAACAACTTCCTCGTAATAAACAATCTTGTAAATGTAGTGCATTTAAGCGCATTTAAAAATGCAACAAGTAAGTAGCTTAAATATATGACAATTTTCAAAAAAAGGGATTTTCCACTTATATTTCTCAATTTAAAGCATCAATAAATCATAAAAAACTTTAGCAGTTGACACCATCTTAAATTAGAATTTAGATTAGTAAAAAATCACCACCGCCAATTCATTTTACAAGAAGTAGAATTCTGTACGCAGATGAACCATCGTTTACCGCTTGATAAAAACAAGGAAAGGAAAAATTCTCCAATACGTCGGCTCTAGACAAATTCGATGCTAGAAAAGCATGTTCGGAAATGTGCTTTGTTATAAAACCGGAACCCTATAGCTTGCATGCATTCTCAAAACTGAAACGATCCCAATTTCCGTTTGTTAGTACTTCACCCAACCACCAAGACATAAATTTTCCAGCGAAGGTGAAAGCAAATCTTACACATCTCTTCGACTAGCATAAAAAATTAAAACAAACTTCCAAATTACAATTATCGTTATTTTCTAAATTTTGTTGTTAAATAGAATAATTCATAATTAAGGAATACAAAGCCAAAGAAGCTAACAGATAATCTAATTCAAAATTAGAGAACCCTGGTTGAATTATGTTTATTTATAACAATTTAATTAATGAAATTATAGAACCCATTACGATGGATCTGAAAAAATTATATTTACCTGAACAGTAGCCTACAAAGTTGTTTTGTGCCAAACATAAACATGTTTCGTCTTGACTGTAGAAATAAATGTTTTTGCTTTGCTTCCTTGATTTCATATCGTCGTTTTACTTCAAATACCACCCTTGGCTAAAATTCCCAGCTATATTTATCAAGGCAATTATTATGTTGTGTTACTATAGCCTATAAGAGACAGAAATAAGCTATGTACCATACCATGCAAGTGATAAACAGACCACCGAACTATTTAAGCTTACTCCAAACGCTATATAAAAATCTAGTGTTGTCGTTCTGACTTCATATAGAAAAGAAGAATACTTACAAAGCCTTGAAAACCAGAACACATTCAATAATAACAATTAAACTAATATAAATAAATTAAGCAATAATGTTTTTAATCAAATAGTTTAAAGGAACCTCTGATAGAGTACTCTTACGACGTATGTAACAGTAAATGAATTTTTTCTAATTTACTTAGTTATTATGCGTGTAATCCTATAAATGATTTATTTTATGACTATTAACCGTACGAGTTTATTTTGATAGATGTATCGATTTTAATATCTTTTAGAAAGTATGTAATCTATAGCTATGGGTAGACTACATAAAATATAAACGGATGGGCAAATAATGCAGAACACAAAGAATGGATTAGTAAGAACACTAACCTCAGCCATTTATGTATGCCTCAGAGACATAGACAATGAAAACAGCCAATCGATGAAGAATTGATGCATTCGATTTATTATGTTGACGACGCTTATTACATTACACCATAAACTGCAAAACGAACAAATATATCTATTTTGCATCGAATACGTATCCAAAAATCGCTTGTGTATCAAAATTAATTAGAGAATTTCAAAAGTATTTTGGGCATGTAATGGGGAATACTGAAGAATACCAAGAAAGATTGATCATTCAGAGAAGAACAGACTGGAAACGACCAAGAGCAGGCTCCCCAACTAGATGGCTCGACTAAGCAAAACAGTTACCAGGACTGTAACTCGAAGAAGCCGTAGATGCAGCCCTAAACCGCTATGATTAGAGACAAACCGTTAACAACGCCCTCCAATACTGTAGATCACAACTTTCCAGAATAGGTAAAACACGCTTTAGAGGAATACCATATATGCCTTAAAATGGTAGATTATGTCTTCTGTTTCCAACCGAACAGTTATATCTAAACACAAAGGTGGTGTTAAGAAATCGAGCCAGATATACCCCTCAATATTACCAAAAAAATCAAGTATTTAAAGAAAATTTACTATATATAAACAATTGCAGCAACGTACTTCCTCTAAATAGATGTATAATTGATTCCCATATGAACTACAACACCATGGTGAATTTATACATTGAAGCCCTCTGGATGTCAACATCTTAATATTTGCAATAATTACACCTGTAGTTCTCAAACTGTGGGGCGAACACTTTTGCTTTAATAAGTGAATAGTTACAAGACACTTCACTCCAGAAATTTGTTCTAAAAATGAATATCAAACCAATGTGCTTTTTTACATTCTAAAACCTTTAGGAATATTTAATATTTGCAGAAATGGTTGGTACATATATCAGAAAAACTGGCAGGCAAAAATGGGTCGAGAATACGATGGAAAATGCTATACAAGCCACTCAGAGTCAGCAAATGGGATGGCTGAAAACTTCAAAACCATGCTAATAAAAAAATTAAACAACGACAAAAGGTCTTGGTAGATTCTCTACAATATTTACAAAAGAGCAAGAACGAATGTTAGTTGAACATGTCAATCTATTAGAATAACACCTGTTCTTTGGGCTTACTTGTGCCGACTTACGACTTTAGTTTACGATTGGGCAGAAGCCAATAATATAGACCACAGATGTAACAAAACTAACAAACGAGCTGGGTGGGGCTGAGTTAGAAGGTTCAGAGACCTTAATCTAGATCTATCTTTACGAAAATCCGAAAATACATCGATAGCTCGGGCGATGGTCTCTAATAAACCAGTAAAGATTAACTTCTTTAAAGTATATGAATAAGTTATCAACAAATACATAATTACGCCAGAAAATATTTATAACCTGGATAAGACGGTGAAAGGGAAATATACGTAACAGTCGTTTGTTGTACATATCCTATAGGGAATTACATTTCTCCAACATTTATCTTCCTCAGAAAGAACTGGAAAGAATGACTACTAGAGGGAGCTCTAACAGTTTCCTTGGGCCTTGCTCAGGAAACTGGTTGGATGACGGGCGAGTTTTCGGCAAGTGGG
This sequence comes from Limonius californicus, assembly GCA_014611495.1. NCBI lineage: Eukaryota > Metazoa > Arthropoda > Insecta > Coleoptera > Elateridae > Limonius > Limonius californicus. The sequence goes on along the minus strand of JABXWE010011287.1, from coordinate 21,708 downwards.
TGCACCATTTTCAGAAGTTCATTCGTGCAAGTAATGAGTCCCTGTGCTACTTGCATTAGACGGGAACTTCAGCCCCAAAAACTGGGCAATTCTGCAATGTGCCAAAGAAAATGGTACAGTACTGATGTACTTACCTGCTCATTGTAGTCATCGTATCCAGCCCCTTGACGTATCCTTCTCTGCACCCCTAAACGCCTATTGATCTAACAACGGGATACCAATTACCCAAATGAAAGTGGCTGGGGTTTTCCGTACAGCATATGAAGGAGTAGCTACTGTTGAGAACGCAGTCAGTGGTTTCAGAAACGCAGGCCTTTGACCCATAAATCCTGACTTTTTCCAGAATATTTGTTTGTAATACAACAGATCAACCTGATGCAGCAGATGCTACCCAATTAGTTGCACCAGCATCAGCAGTGGAATCTAATTCAGATGAATCAGCTAGTGTAAACAAAAAGCATAATATCGAAATGGGGACTAGAAATGATGAAGGCTTAAACGCAATTGTGGTACATAAACGACGGCGTGCCCTAGCGTAGCTCAGAGGAGGAGAGATCGAATTCGGGATAAACTCGTAATAAGTGGGACACCAACGTAAACATCACTAGATCCGCCGCTGCTCAAGCTCCAAGTTACTTTGAACGGCCAATCCGAAGGTTGTGCGTGATGGAACTTATCTTTTCACGCAATTGTTCCTAATAGAAATGTTACTTTACTAGCCCCGTAAAGAAAGGGACGCCACAATCACTCTCAGCTGTCCCTACAGGAATCTTCACATTGCTTTTAAAAGAGATCGAAATAAAATAGAGTTGAGTTTAACAAGGCATTTAATTATATTAGAGAAGCGGATAAGATGGTTAAATGATTACAATTTGGTAACGAATAAAGATCTACATTATTAAAAACACAGTTTAAAACGAACATTCTTAAGGTCACGCACAAGTGAACCCAAAACAATTACATCTAGGTTAACAATACCTGAAAAAAAAGGTACTGCAGGAAAGGCCTTGTACACACAGTATTTACTTATATCGCTAAAACTTTTTGAAATAATCTTATGCTACAGACAAATACAAACTAGTTGCACAAGATTTCACAATCAACGGCGTGCGTCGTAGGCGAGCGTCCCTCGGTAAACTAAATGGAGCATCTAAAGCCTCGAACAAGAAGCGTAAGAAAACTCCTACACTACTAACTAGCTGCCCCTGTATGGCAAACATTAAGCAAAAGAGGTGGAAAAAGTAAAGAAAGTAAAGCGATAGTCAGCCTAACAAGTGAAGAAACGTTTAAAAATAAATTCCAGCGATACGTAATGTAGAAGTGGAATTTCATGGTGAAATATTTGACAATGAAAGAGGCAATAACGCATTTTGTTTGTTTCGCGGAGAAGCATATTCAAAAATTAATTACCCTATGGTATTAAGATCACATATATTTTCCTATTTGATATCTTAGAATCCATTTTTTATGCAGAAAAGGTATTTTTTACCTGCTTGTAACAGTTTAACAGAAATATTTAATACTTAGATTTTGAAGAATTTATTGTATATTTTATCAGTATGTACAAATTTGCCCACATTTGTGTGGGTAAATTGAATAACGCAACCACCAGTTATATAAAGTTTTTCCGAAAAATATTCAACTTGATGTCTTGTTTGGTACAATCCTATAAAAACCAGTTAAACAGGTTATGAAAATGCTTACCTCGGAAAACTGATATAGTAGCTTTATAAAGTGGTATACCATTTTAGGCCAGCTTCCTCTTCCCTTTTTCATCTTACGTTTACCTTCAATTCACATAAATATATAAATTGAAGTTTTGTTTTAAAACAACCCTCGTATGCCTAGTGCATATTTACTACGGCACTCACTTAGCCTTTTTTTTTAGAATCTCAAGTGTTGTGGCAAGTTTGGCAACACCAGCGCCGCTGGCGGACCCAAACGGTAATAATGACTCCGGATATGCCCCTAGTCAACCGGACACAACGGCTCCGGATAGCCCGAAAAGATCCCGCCATCTAGTCAAGAAAAATGGTGCCACTTTTGACACGGAACTCAAGTAAGTTGATGCGATATTTTATAAAAGTAAACAAAGTGAACCACAAATGACTCCAGCATTATTTTGATAACCAGGATATAACGTTGCTCTACAGAAACCATGGGCGGCCATTTCACTTTTCTAAAGGAAATGAAGCAGCTCTCTTCCCGAGAAAAATACGAAATTCAAATTTTGTGGTTCGCTTTCTGGGAAACCTCTCATTTGGCTGTATTTAGATCTTAAAATTAATGTGTAGGTTTCCTTGTTGATTATTGTTAAATACCAAGGTTGTTTAATAACCATATTAATATACTGCTCCAGCAGTTCCCGTTTCTTGTACCTTTTAATCTAGATAATATGTAGACTTGTGTTTACCCCATTAGAGCAGCAACCACATTTTAGCGTAGATTTATTCAATATTCACCCCATGAATATAAAATATTTGATGAAATATATGAATACCTTTTAGCCCTGTAGAGTTCAATATACGTAGATGTTGTTTAGATTCAACAGAAAATTAATTAAATTGCGTTAAGTTCAATTCATATTTAATTGTGGTTTAATCGACAGTGATTGAAGAGTACAACAGTTACAGATTCTCTTAAATAATGGCTTTGCTTTGGCTTGAACTCAAATTCTCTCGAACTAACGATCAAAAAGTTTTATTTTCCACACCACATTAACTTTACAAACAAAATGACCCAATGATTCCTGAAAGCTACAAATTCACGTCAAGAATTAAAGAACAAACCTTTTTTGTCTTTCCTTTAATTGGCCGATTACCGACTCCGAATTTTTTTTTGCTTTCTTAATGCCGATGTTGGTCGTTTGAAACTGCAGACTTCTATCTTATATATCCCGAAACCCATTTTTCCTCTTCATTTATCAACGGTTCCGTGTCATTGCTTCAGAATGATCGATTTTTTACTGTAATTCTTGAAGTTGTTTGGTACAATTCTGAATATTTTTTGTATCGTTTTTTAGTACTATTTATTTAGCTGTTTTCTGCACTCTCAATAACGGCCAAGTTTTTCTACTTATTTCTTTTGGCGGTTTCCGATTGCTTCCGTGTCATACGTCAAGCTTTTTACTTCATTACATATTGGCGAATTGCCATGTCATGCTCTGCTAGAAACGGCCGCTTTATAAGAAAGAGATTGAAAGCAAAAGCCTTGTAGCTTGTTGAATTAATGTCTTTGCATGCTCGGTTCAAAATTAATATTGCATCCTTCGTTTTTGTTTTTACACGGGTGCAAAGTTTCAACTTTACATAAAAGTTATTCTCGTGAACTTTTAGACGGGTATAAATAATAAATTAATTGTTCAAAGTTAGGCAGTAATCATAAAAAGAATGTCTTTGATATAAACGAACCAAGAACAACACTTCCCCTGTTCGATAAGTTTACTTTTCCAAAGAACGAGGGTAGGATCAATTCACTTCTCTTAACTGCGTTACTAAATTAGAAGGAAAGCTTGGCAAACCCTTGTGCCCGGAATCTCGACCATCATTTTAAAATCAAATAAAAATCACTCCAAACTCAATAACCATTACATTCAACTTCAAAGACTTTACGTTTCTCATATTCCCCTTTGGGTTGAAAGATGTATCTCAAGCTTTGCTCATGCAATGGATTAACTTTAATTTCCTAACGAAATTATTATTATTTCTTATTTGCAGGTTCTTCGCTCTTCTGAATATATTTTCTATTAATAGCAGTTTTGCTCCCAAATTTTATAATTTAGGCATAATTTATGATTCAGATGATTGTATTGGTTCTTCTAAACTGAAACGACTAGATAATCGGAAACTTTTTTCAATTCACACTACCGCCCCCGCCCCTCGGAACGGCTTTCGCATTACTTCAGGGGGGCGCGGGCGTCCCTTACATACTAGGCATTTATGCAACATGCACGCTAAACTCAACTAAGTGAAATACGATCGCCTCAGCCGCATTTCACTGTGACCTCGACTGATAACGTCTGCTCGTACTGCCCTATCGAGGTCCCTTAGATAACCGTATACTATAGTTAACGGACGTGTTCCAGATACGAAATAGAAAAAAATATTTTTATAATTTTCACTTTGTAATATATCTCTTTACCACGATTTGCCAAGTCCATTATACCACCGGAAGCTCCGATTCCTCAAGGTTTGCAAAATATACTTTGCTGTAAATCGGGGTTCACTTGATTGATTTTGCCATGGAAACCACACTTGCATGGACACGTACATTGTCTTGATGTTAAAGTTACATTTTCTTCGTTAATTCCATCTCCTTTTACGAATAGTCCTGTTTCATTAGTCTACAAGCTTGTCGTAGTATACTCCCGATATAGCTGAGAACTTTGGAAGATAATCTATCACCATAACCCTTGAGAATCCTAGAGAATTGGTGTTATTACTTTTCCAACAGATTTTACAGAGATTGTCTTCATTGGTTGCAGAGAATCTCCATGCGTGTTTTATTTTAGGTGAATGGTGGTAACCCTTAGCTTCATCTGTAACTATAATCAAACCACAGTCACCGCTTGTAACTGTCGCGGGGATCCTGCAGTCCTAATTACATCTCCTTCTACGAATGCTTCGGTTTCATTAATCTACAAGCTTAGCGTAGTATACTTTCGATATGGTTGAGGACATTGGAAAATAATCTATCACCATAACTATTGAGAATCCTAGAGAATCGATGTTATTACCTTTCCAACAGACTTTACAAAGATTGCCTTCATTGGTTGCAGAGAATCTCCATGCGTGTTTTATTTTAAGTGAATGGTGGTAACCCTTAGCTTCATTTGTAACTATAATCAAACCACAGCAGCCGCTTTTAACTGTTGCGGGGGTCCTACGGTCCCAATGTTTTTGAATAGTCTTGTTTAATTATTGTAATGTTTGCGTTTGCTCTGATGACAAATGAAGCAATTGAAAAATATTATACCACGATCATTTAAAATGCTCCAAGAACGAAATAGAGAAAAGCTGTTCATCTGGTTTTCAAATTAGTTTTATTTTTCAATTTGATCTCCATTTTCAATAAATTTGCAAAGCCATTAGGGCACTACAAAACTTCCGATACTTTAAGGCCTGCAGAATATTCTTCGATTGAAATCGTAATTCAATTCGTAAAGTTCTGCAATGAAAACCACAATTGCATGGGAGCGTGCATTGTCTTGATGATAAAGTTACATTTTCTTCGTTAATTACATCTACTTCTACGAATACTTCGGTTTCATTAGTCTACAAACTTAGCGTAGTATACTCTCGATATGGTTGAAGACTTTCGAAGATAATCTATTACCATAACTCTTGAGAATCCTAGAGAATCGATGTTATTACCTTTCCAACAGACTTTACAGATATTGCCTTCATTGGTTGCAGAGAATCTCCATGCGTGTTTTATTTTTGGTGAATAATGGTAACCCTTAGCTTCATCTACAACTATAATCAAACTACAGTAGCCGCTTTTAACTGTCGCGGGGGTCCTGCGGTCTTAATGTTTTTAAATAGTCTTGTATTATTGTAGCATTTGTGTTTGCTCTGATGACAAATGAAGCAATTGAAAAATGTTATACCATGGTCATTTAAAATGCTCCACTATCGAAATAGGAAAAAGCTGTTTATCTCGTTTTCGAATTAGTTTTATTTTTCAATTTGATCTCCCGTTTCAATAAATTTACAAAGCCATTACGTCACTACGAAACTCCCGATTCTTTAAGGCCTGCAGAATATTCTTCGATGGAAATCGTAATTCAATTCGTAGAGTTCTGCGATGGAAACCATATTTGCATGGGAGCGTGCATTGTCTTGACGATAGAGCTATATTTTCTTCGTTAATTCCATCCCCTTTTACGAACTCTTCGGTTTCATTAGTCTACAAGCTTATCGTAGTATACTCTCGATATGGTTGAGCACATTGGAAGATAATCTATCACTATAACTTTTGGGAATCCTAGAGAATCGGTGTTAATATATACTTTCCCCACAGACTTTACAGAGATTGCCTTCATTGGTTACAGAGAATCTTCATGCGTGTTTTATTTTAGTTGAATGGTGGAAACCCTTAGCTTCATCTGTAACTATAATCAAACTACAGTTGCCGCTTTTACTGTTGCGGGGGTCCTGCGGTCCTAGCTTTTTTAAATAGGCTTGTTGTATTATTCTAATATTTGTTTTTGCTCTGATGAGAAATGAAGCGATTAAAAAATGTTACACCATCGTCATTTAAAATGTTCCAAGACCGAAAGAGAAAAAACCTGCTTATCTCGTTTTCAAATTTGTTTTATTTTTCAATTTTATTTCCCTTTTCAATAAATGTACAAAGCCATTAAGTCACCACAAAACTTCCGATTCCTTAAGGTCAGCGACATATTCTTCGCTGGAAAGCGTAATTCAATTCATGGAGTTCAGCGATGGAAACCACACTGGCATGGACGCATATATTGTCTTGATGATAAAGTTACGTTTCCTTCGTTAACTCCACCTGCTTTTATGAACATTTTAATTTCATTACTCTACAAGCTTAACGTCGTACACTCTCGTTATTTTTGAACCCTTTGGCAAAAAAATCTATCAGCGTAAAACTCTTTAATGTTACTACGTTTCAAACAGACTTTACAGAGATTACCGTCATTTGTTGCAGGGAATTGCAATGCGTGTTTTATTTTAGGTGAATAGTGGTAACTATTGTTTAACTACTACAGTCGCCGCTTTCATATGCCGCGGGGGTTAGTCTTATTCTATGGTTTTAATATTTGTGTTTGCTCTGGTGATAAATGAAACAATTGAAAGATGTTATACTATGGTCATTCATTATGCTCCAAAAATGAAATAGAAATATCTGGTTATATCGTTTTCAAATTAGTTTTATTTTTCAATTTGATCTCTCTTAATATTGAATTTCCAACACCGTTATGCCACTAAAAAACTTCCGATTCCTTAACGCCTGTAAAATATTCTTCGCTGCAAATTGTAATCAAATTCATTGAGTTCTGCGATGGAAATCACACTTGTATGGGCACGTCTATTGTTTTAATGATACAATCATCTTTCCTAGCGGTTTTCACGAGTATTTTCGTTCTATTATTTCAGTAGGTGCTGTTCTATCACCGTATATCTTTAGCATCCCAGAAAATATAATCAATTACCTTTCTAGCAAACTTTACAGAGATTGCCTCCATTGGTTGCAGAGGATCACGGTGCATCCAGTCTAATCATTCTTGTTCTATTTTGGTCGAATACCGGTGAACATAATCATAATCTCCCTTAACAACGAATTTCCATAGCCATTATACCACTATGAAGCTCCCGGTTCCTCAAGGCATACAATATATTCTCCGCTGCAAATCGTCATCTAATCTGTTGAGTTCTGCTATGGAAACCACACTTGTATAGGCATTTGCATTGCCTTAATGAAAAAGTCACGTTTTTTTCGTTAATCTTCTCTATTTTTACAAACATTTCCGTACTGTTAGTCCACATTTCAGCGTAGCACACTATTGTTATTGCTGAGCCCTTCAGAAGATAATCTATTACAGTTCTCTTTAGAATCCCAGAAAACTGATGTTACTACCTTTGCAACAGACTTTACAGAGACTGCCTTCCTTAATTGCGGCGACCCGCAATGCTTTCAACGTCACTGTTGTTTTGAATGAATAATGTTAAACTCAAGCTTAAGCTATAGCTGTAATTAAACTACAGTCGCCATTTTTAACATTTACGGGCGTTTTGGTCCCATAATTTTATACTAGAGCTTACCGAAATGTACCGAAAACGAAATAGAAAAAAACTGTTTATATAGTTTCTAATTTAGCATTATTTTTTAATATGATAATTCTTAACAATGAATTCACAAAGCGATTATACCACCACCAACTCTGATTACTTAAGGCCTGCAAAATAAAGTATGGGACATAAGTTTTGGGAAAAAAATCAAAAGGCTTAATCAGCAAAATATCGAAATTTTATTTAATGTTAAATATTAATGGTTAATTTTACATCTTTTGACAACATGAAAACTAATCTACAAAACTGATAGCGGACCATGGTGCTCAATGGAACGTAATTTGACTAAGACTTGTCTCATCTTCCTATGGACGGTGTTCGGGTCCACCTCCCGAATTTTTCTAAAAATTTGTGGTCGCAATTGTTGTTCAGTTTGGGCTTCCCAACCGTTGTTACAAATCTTTCGACACAATAAGGACCAAAATTCTTCTATTGGCCGAGCTTGAGGGACATATGTGGGATATCTTCTCTGGGTACATAATTGACGTTATTCTGCTCCAGCCATTCCCGAGTCCTCCTGGCATAATGGCACGAAGCGAGATCAGACCAAAATATTATATCGTCGTTCTGATAATGGATATTAATAAAATTAGGCATTTTCGGTAAACATCTTTGGGTATAAAGCTTCGGCCAACATAGAGTGTTGAAATCCCAGCATCAGAACTCGCGCACAAAACTAAAACTTTGTCAGCAAATTTCGCTTTTGCTTTGAGTTTTACTTTGTTTGTGCAGTTTTCAATATCAGAGGTGTAAAATCCATCGTTACCTTTAATTTCAGAATGTGACACCGTGAAATAGTTCTCATCATCCATTATAATCACACGGTTCCTCACAAAATGTCTTCGTCTCAAAGCTCTGCAACATCTAGGTATTCTTTCGAGCTGTTCCTGGGTGTATTTGGGACACTTCCTCTTTTTTCGATAATTTCAGCATTTCTGGAGAAAATTCTCTAGACGATCTTGTATGACACCCCAAAACGGCGATCCAGCTTTCGACTAGAGATTCCAATTCTAACTTAAGCGGATTGTACCAGTCTATTAATCCCATTTTGTGCCAAAACATAAGGTCTTCCAGTTTTGACAAATTAGTGCAAGGTATACTCTCTTCGCATTCTCTTATTGGCCTGTGAATCGTTGCCCGGTTAACATTTTGATCTCTGAACAAATTAACAATTTCACGTTTGGGCAACCGTCCAACATTTTGCAAATTTCAAGTTTGTACGACATTTTTCACTTAGTTATTGAATAAATTTGACGTTTATCAATAAAAACAAAACATGGTTTGTTTACCGGTTTCATGGTAATTAGATCAGACATCAAAATTGAGTAGAAATTCCAAGGCAAACTATTTCTCAAATAGTATTTCCCATACCTTATGCTTTGCTGCAAGTTGTAGTTCAATTCGTTGAGTTCTGCGATAGAAACCACACTTGTAGGGGCACGTCTAATGTCCTAATGATAAAGTCATCTTTCCTCTCGATTTTCTATCACCGTATATCACTAGTATCCTAGAAATACATCAATTATCTTAATTCGCTCGACTTTCACGAATAGTTTCCTTCAATTATTTCAGGTTAGGGTTAGCGGAGCACATCCTTGCTATATCTGAGCCCTTTGGAAGAGAATCTATCACCGTATATTTTTAGCATCCCAGAAAACAGAATTAAATACCTTCCCAGCAGAATTTACAATTTACATAGCTTGCTTTGTTGGTTGTAGAGTATCACTCCATTATCCTCATTTTTGTTTTATTTTCGGTATATAACCTAAGCTTCATCTGTAGCTGTTATCAAACTAGAGTCGCAGGGTTCCTGCGTTCATAATCCCCGCGAATGTGTTTATTAAGATGGTGCAAATAATTGTGAGAATTGTGTTCGACATTTTCACGACCATGTTGAAACTCAGTAATACACGTTAAACATTTTCGAAAAGAAACAGTTTCTTAAAACATTAAATAAACAAACAACACTTTTTATTTAACACGGGATATACAAATAACTACTTGGCAGAAAGACTTTAATATTTTATACCTACTCATATGTCAAAGGAAACAGTTTCTTGCAGTAATAATTTAAAACTAATCTAGGATATACATACTTAATAGGGTGGGCCGAAAAAATTAAAACATTTTTTTTCATGTCGTAATATCGCGAAAAAGTTGCGAATTGGGATGACTAAAAAGGGTACAAAAAGATATAAAATCGGTTTATATCTTCCGGTCGCGCATGTACTCTAAAGTTTGCCGAAATCTGGAAAAATTTATATTTTTACGTTAATTTTTTATCTTACTTATCTTGTCAATATTTAAATGTAATAGCTGTAGTCGACTCTTACTCGAACCGATAATGATTTAGAAAAAAGAATGGTTCAAATCGGTTAAGGTCTTCCGCTCGCGCAACAGCTGTCAAATCTAACAAATTCTCGCGCTCGTCGTAACTCGCTCGGGTCAAAGACCACGACGAATTTCCACTACAAGGTCTCTATTTGGACGGGAGGAAGGACTACACGTTAGTGGTAGATCTAGCTGATTCGAAAAGGTTCCCTAAAGTAAAAAAGGAAGAGCATTACTCGCTAAATCAAGAACCTGGTTTAGGCTACATCGGCCATGTTACTCCAACTTCTGGAAGTTCTGAAGATATTGTCATTTCTATTATTTCTTATCTGTCTGGTCGTGGTATTTCTCTTGAAAAATTAGTTGTCATAGGATGTGATGGCACTGCTGTTAATACAGGTTGAAAAAACGGTCTGATTCGCGAAATCGAAATATATTTGGGAAAGCCGTTACAATGGGCAGTTTAGCTTCTCCATTTCAATGAACTGCCATTGCGCAATCTGCTTCAATACCTAGAGTCCTAGACGGTAAATCAACGGGTCTGAAACCTTTGAGAGGGCCAATCGGTGAAAAGCTAAGTGTCTGCGAAAAACGTCCAGTGATTGGCTTCAAGAGTATTGGCTGTCAGATCCCCGCAATAGACAGAAGTATACTAAGTAAGGATCAGCAATATCTACTCGGTCTTTCCATAAAGTCGAGAAACTGTAAAGAGGATTTGGCTGTACGAGATCATGGTCCCTTGTCACACTCGAGATGGTTGACAACAGCAAATCGAACGCTCAGATTGTACTTAAGTGAAGAAAGTCTCACACCTGAACTTCAAGAAACAGTTGTATTTATTTTGAAGTCATACATGCCAATATGGTTAGTATTAAAACAAGTAAATACTTTATAGAGGGACCAAAACTTGTGTACCAATCAATACAATCTTCAAAGCACCCGCCTGAAGATTTACGTAATATTGTCGACCCTGTAATCGAATGAAATGGCTTTTTTGCTCATCCAGAACATTTAATGTTAGCCATCACACAAGATAGTACAAAACACATAAGAGAGCTTGGACTTCGACGAATTCTAAAGGCGAGACAGTTAGATCAAAAGAGAACAGCTATCAGAACATTGATGCCGCCAAAACTCAATTTCAAGGCTCAAGACTACTCGGAAATAATTAACTGGATGGACTGTGATTTATCTTCCCGCCCATTATTAAAAGATATCAGTGACGATGAGATTAAATCACATATTGAAAGTGAGTCAGATATAAACCGATTTTATTTCTTTTTTTACCCCTTTTTAGTCTACCAAATTCGCAACTTTTCCGCGGTATTACACATTGAAAAAAAAATTTTTTGAATGTTTTCGGCCCACCCTAATACTTAATCAAAGAACTATTCGAATATTGCTCACATTTTGGTTAGCTACAAATTGAAACTAAGTCCACTTCTGCAATATAAAACACAGGAAGTTGAGATCTAAGTCGCTTACTTACTAAAACACATAAAAGAACTGTAATTGACAAAATGAAGCACTACGTTGTAGCATTCGCGTACTTCAGCGGATTTTTATGTTTCCAAACGGACTGGATGTCCATAAACTTCTAGCTTACAGTTAACTCTTGCATAAGATTAGAATACGCTTGCATTCTTGATTGGGCTATATTGCAAATGTAGTAATAAACCTTGTAATTTGAAAGATAGCGAGAATCTATGTTCTTGAAAATATATAGGTCATGAATTCCATGAAATAAGTGTGCACTATTTTCTACTACCAAAGTATCTATCTAGAGTTTAAAAAATTCTGTTTCATTAGCACCTTCGGTACACTGGTTTAAAGGATAACCTTAAACGTCTCTTGAATAACCTTTTCATGCTATACATGGCTATATTTTATAATAAATATTAGAATTGGATTGCATTACAAGTACATCTACACTAATCACCTCTTTTGAATAACCCTGTATAATTGGCTGTTTTAAAGTTAAATAACGAACTTATTTAGCATGGCATGACAATGACAAAATATCATACACGTTCTCAAAGAGCGAAGTTTTGAACAATGTGAAATGTTTTGCAATTAAACAGCGAATGGTTGCAGAAAATCCCAACTTTCTGAATAATGTGCTCATGGCTAACGAAGCCCATTCACCTTTGTGGTTACGTGAACAAACAAAATTTTCTCTACTGGTCCAATGAAAATCCTTGTTTAATTCGCCAACGGCATCGTCATTCCACAAAAGTTATTGTGTGCTGTGCAGTATCTGCTTCAGATGTTCAGGCAATTCTTTTTTGTAAATAAAGCTAGATAAACTCTAAACGTTACGTTCATATGCTGGAAATCATTTTATGCACAGAGTTAACGCGTCTGGGTCGTAGCTATTTTATGGTCTTAGCAAACAAGAACCTGTGTTTACATTATAAGAGAAAGCAGCTATTCACCGCGTGTTTTCCGATCATATATTTTATCTATTGGTTTTAAACTGTCCACCTTACTCACCGGATTTAACATTACTAGATTTATTCTACTTAAATATTTACAAACGACATATTTGTAGAATTTAAAGAGATTTGTAAAAATTTACTGCAGTGTGTTATGAACGATACTGTTAATTTATTTCTTCTGCTACATCACCTATCGATATTTTTTTCTTTTTCTTCTTCTTATCCCACCGTTTTCCGTAATAAGTTGGTCGTTTTTGGATTCCACAACTGTCGATTACTCCAATCTCCCTCCTGCAGTCCTCTGTCCTCCATAATTTTGTTTATATACGTCTTCCACTTCATTGAAAGTCTACCTCTTCCTTTTTTTCTCGCACCATTGTCCCCATATGTTCGTACCATTTCAGTGGCCGATTTTCGAAATTCTTTGGTATTAGTATTGGTATTATTTCCATTTCTCTCCAGATTTTGTAAGCTGCCCACCTATCTTGCCGCGTTATTTGTAGGCTCCTTTACATATAATTTAGTACAACAGTTCTAATAATTAGAACAATACAATACAATACAATTATTGTATTCCTGATTTTTTCAGTTACATTGTTCATGTACTATGAAATATATTATATATCCACAGTTAATCTGTAGTCCTCTTTCCTCTGATGTATTTTTAGTTCTCTCATCATGTGTATTATGTCTTCTTCTGCAAAAATTAGCCCATCATCGGCAAAAAGTAGACATGTCAATAATTCGTCCGACACCGATGTCCCCTTATGGATACATCCCTGACTCCATTTTTCTACAATTTCGTCCTGAAATATATTGAAGGGAAGCGTTAATAAAGTACATCATTTTTTAAACATTTTGAGCTGCTGGTTTTCTGAGTCATCCATTTTCCTGTTTTTATCTTCCCTACATTATTTTAATATATTTGTTTGACTATATTAATCAATTTTTGCACTTAAGTTAAGTCAGTCATTTGTTCTTATTTTTTAACCAGTCTTCCAAAAATCATTGCCACAGCTGGTATAACACTTATTCCTCGATAATTATTACTATCTTGCTTGTTTCGCTTGGTATAAATCGATGATATTATTGAAACATTCCAGTCTGAAAGTATTTTCCTTCCTCTGTCAATGAATTGAAATAATCTTGTTATAAGTGTGTTTAATTTATTTACTCCATATTTCAATAGTTCAGGTTGGACGTACCCTGGTCCTACAGCTCTGTTATTTTTTGTTGTTTGTACGTCTTTTAAACTAATTTCTGTATGTATGTTTTCTGTAGGGTCTAGATTCTCTTGTGGTATATATTTAATTCATGGTTCTTCTAATGGTTTTTCGAAAATTGCTAAGGTGTTATTGTTCATATCTGAAATTTTTGTATGATATGGTTCGAGTGTTTAAAATCACTTTCCAAGGGTCCCTTGAATTACTGTAGCCCGGAGTTGCATTTATGTGGTTGAATAAATTGTTTCAGAATTCGCGCACTTGTTCTTTAAACTTTTTGTTACTGTTTATCAGATCTCCCTACACTCTTTCCCCCTTTACGAATAATTTTTTCTTACTTTGCTTAATATCAAATAAACCACTTGAATCTGTAAGTTGTTTAATATGAAAATTATCAGTTATTTATGCTACACCGTGTAGAACACACTTTAAACAAGAATGACAATTTACCTACAAAAAAATAACGTAAATCCTATTACGGCGCTTGAAATGAAAATATAATTTAAAAAATGCTATTTAGTGCTGCTATTGCTTACTGTATTGTGTATTGCAAACTTGTTCTAATGACATTATTTGGACCTCGGCATGTGAGGTGTCCAAAATAAGGTCATCATCCTGGAAGTTCTTGTCAACTGCAAGAAACTGAAACTCTGTTTAGTATGAAGAATAATCCCATACAATATCATAATTTTACTATATTTTCATTTTTATCATCTCTGTTAAAACATTGGCAGGTGTTCAATGTACAATGCAGTGACCAATAGCTATGCAGAATCCCATATTTACTATAATATTGTCTACATCGGTGGTTTCCACATATAGAATTGAGGGCAAGACATTTAGTTCTGCCTTTCACAAAGTAAACAAAAATAAATCAAACTTAAAATATTAAAATTTTCAATAAATGCAAGAACCTAAGCATAAATAACTGTAAACATAAAAACAAGTTTTATATATATATACATATATTTGCTATATATTACAGTTGTCTAGGCCGTCTTCCGCATCCCAATGTCCATAAAGTTCTGTCCTGGTATTCCTGTTCTTCCAGGTTCCGTTTCCGCATGGCTTTTGTAATACCAAGGCTCCAGGTCTCTCTTGGCCTTCCTCTTTTCTTCCTTTGCGGTGCTCTCCATTTCCATACTATGTGGGAATCTCCCAGTGGTCATTTTCCTCATGTGACTGTACCATTTAAGCTGTTTTTCTTCTATTTTATCTATGAGCGACGCCTGTACTTGAATTATTTCTTTAATTCGCTAATTTCTAACATGGTGCATCAATGTTCTTCTGCAGCGTACGTCATCTCCACAGCCGTTAATTTTTCATGTATTCTTTGTTCCTGACCTCTAAGCGATAGCAGTAGGCAAATATTTAGGGGTTACCCTGACATCCGATAAAAGCGACGAATGAGACATACAAAATTAAATTAAAAACGCAAACTATAGTTATAGCTTTATCCGCAAGCTCGAGGTATACTTTTGGTGCAGAATTGGTCCTTCCTTTTCGAAAAAGCCGTCTAGTTTCAACATTCTATCACATATTTCAATAAGTTTCTATTTCATCTATGTCGAAATTTCAGCTTGTTAACGGAACTGCCTAAAAACTGATTTAGTATACACCTGTGATCGTCATAACTATTTTGAAATTCTTTGGGAAAATAGTCAATGAGCTATTGTTTTAAATTGTGCAACCCAACTTGCATATCTGCAAATACGTGTTCAAAATGTATGATATTGTCATCTTAACTAACTCTTCCATGGGTTCTTGAACGCACTGGAATGAATCAAACTTCTTTTTTCCAACTGAAGTCGAGCAGAAATCAAGTTTCTTCCCATGACGGTCATTGTGTTAATATCGTGGCCTGGAAAACTACTATTCAAAGTGTTTAAGTGCTCAAACATATGAGCAAGGAAACCCAGTTTACGAAGCCAAATGACATTGGAAAATATGTCCTCATATTCCAGTTTCTCATCTTGCTGGCACATCAACAGTTCCGCTTTTAACTGAAAAACTCTATTCAAGACGTCACCTTACGAAAACCATCTTTCTCCGTATGATAAAGAAGATTTGTATTTAAAGATCGCATGACTTCTCACATTTTGCGAAAAGTACGAATGTAAATACATTTTCCTTGATGGAATGTGACACTTTAATGACATTTTCCAAAACACATCCATTACAGAAGGTAAAGATTTTGATGCAAGACATCCTCGATGTAAAAAAAACAGTGTAACCAAGTAGCATTTGGCATTATCTCTTTTAATCTAACAATAAGATCAGATCGATGTCCTGTCATCGCCTTGGTGCCATCGGTGCGTATAGCAACAAAGTTTGCTCGGTCAATCTCGTACCGGTTCATACTCTGTATACAAGTGAAATAAACCTTTTCCGGTGCTATTGACTTCTAATGGAGTAAAAAATAAAATATCTTCTATAATACCACATCCAGTACTGTATCTTACAAATGCTATGAATTGGGTACAATTAGAAATATCCGTGAATTCGTCTATCGGTAATGACAAATACGTGCACTTCTTAACATTTTCAAGAACTTGTGTTCGAATATCTTCTGCAATATCACTTATTCTTCTTTGGATAATATTATTGGCTAGTCAGCCTCTTCTTCACCAACCATTATTTGCACCATTTCAACAGCTGCTGGTAGAAGGTCTTGTATGTGGCTTACTAATTTTTGATTTGAGAATTGCAACGGGATATCTTAGGTGGTTGCTGAGATAAAAGTGTCTTGTCCATTCTGGAGGGAGTTTAGCTTACTTTCAAAGAATTCCACAACTTTCCTTTTTTGTCTGGATGTTTCATATTTCAATGTCAAATAGCTTCGATGACTTCATACTTTCTTTTTACAACACTTCTCGGCAAAGTACGTACTGGGGTTTCTGGAAAATAAAACCATTTTTGACATATTCACCACTGTATAGTCTATTTTCCTTTGTATTCTCATCATTGCCAGACGCGGAAGGTTCTAATGACCGTTTTAAAAATTTATCAGGACGAATATAGCTCGACCTTAACGTTACATATTTGTTATCGATTTATTGCACTCAACACACAGTCAGCAGTACAGCTGCCAATTTTGAAATGATGACTAATCTCATAGTGACCCGCTGCTTGTGTAAAGCAAAATGGATTTTTTAGATTATTCTAATGCCATCAAGCACCCTCCCGAATACGGTGGAAAGTTTCGGACACACAGAGAATAAATAAATAAATTGCACTTCTTGGTAATAAATGATTCTGATTCTGAATGACGTTGAGTATTACAAGAGGGGAGTTGCGGGAAAATATTTGGCCAAAAGCAGCCTAAAAGTTATGTGAACTTAACAGGTTTCCGTATACGTCTGTATTTACTGCGATGTTGTAGGATCATAATTTATGGATTTTTTTCCTAATGTCTACGTACGTTTTAACTGTATCATATGAAATAATTTAAATAAATGTGTAACGTTTAAGAAAGTAGTTGTAACACGTTTTTAGATTTACAATTATATCGTTAGAAAATTCCGAATCGCCGAACTGTAAGAAGCTTTTCTTAAGTAGAAAACGTTATATTATATTTTTCAATATAATGATACATTTCTTTAAACTATAAACATTATATTGCACAAACCCACAAAGAAATAGCTGCGGGCCCGAAAATTAGTATTCACAAAA
The DNA here is from genome assembly GCA_014611495.1 of Limonius californicus. Lineage (NCBI taxonomy): Eukaryota > Metazoa > Arthropoda > Insecta > Coleoptera > Elateridae > Limonius > Limonius californicus. Next base: position 4,227 of record JABXWE010011287.1, on the reverse strand, counting down.
CCCTTAATTCTATAATAAAGTTTTACGAAAAACGACATGCGTTTTAGGGTGCGGAAAGTGCATATTAAGGATTGAAAAAGAAGTAATAGAATTTTAAAAAAATATTCTTGGTAGACTGCGAAATTTGCCTTAAAATCAATACTTTGGCCGCATTTTAATTCTAGCTGCATTCATTATTTTTCAACATCTGTATGTATTTCTATCAGCCGAATATTAGCAGAATTACATCATATCATCCAGATGTTATAAGTTCACCGATCTCTGATCTGCAAACAGTTTATTCGGACTTTATATAGAGAAAATTAAGTCTATAGTTTGCAGTTGCGAAAAAGAGCTCACAATTAACATCAAATGCGCGTTACATAATTATTTATTGTTAAGTAAACCAACAAATTCTAAAAAATCTAATTTCATACCTCATTCAAAAAATATGTCTGGGCTGACCATTTTTTTTTCTTTCTCTCAGAGACTTGGCCATCGGCGTACTGCATTTACCCATCGTGTAAGTAGGTATTATAAGGACGAAATCGAAAATTAAAAATAAAACACGCCTTTAATGAACTACATGTGCATACGCATGTCAACCCGAATGCATGTGCATGTTTGCGTGTGATTATTGTATGTATACGTCCTCCAAAAACCTGTAATATTTGTACATTTCCAAACATAAAAATGCTAAATGAATACGCCTGTCTTGAAGTCAATAGACTTTAGAAGTATGATTATATTCCAGTTATCGTTGCTAACTTTGATATTTGAAGTGATCCTAATTTCATTAACTAATCAAAGAAATCAAAGAATGTCAAATTTAGAAAAAGAAATTCATTTAGTGAGATTCTAAAAATAAGTAACCTTATCAGGCTATTAATAGTATTTCAATATATTTTAAAAAGCTATTTTACTTTTTAATACAGACCGAGGCATCTAAAATGTCAAATTTACATTACAATTCCAAAGAAACCATCCTTAAAAATAAATAATTTTGGAATAGTAAGTAAGAATAAGTAAAACGTTAAAACTAGCAAATATTCATAAAGCTCAAATATCAGAGACAGCAAATAAGGCAAAAAATTCAATAGGGTCACTATTTGCATGGACAATCACGTTTGCCAACTGTACTAACATTCGCGAATCCGATGCACTTAGAAGAAGTCGATAATTCACATCTAAAGCTCCATTGATGGTCTGATATTTTGTTGTCAGGTTATTCTTATTTTTAGAACTGTGTCGGCAACTGTGAATTCCGATATTGAACAAGAACGATCGACGGGGTCCAAAAAGGAGCGGAAAGCTTCAGCGGCGGCCAGATTCACGATATATAAAGTTAATAAAGCCAGTCGTAAAAAAAGGGAAAAATCAACAGCCAAGAAGGAGAGGAAAGCCACTAAAACGTTAGCAATAGTACTTGGTGAGTATTTCTGATTATTTGCTCGTGGAAAAGATTTTCTAAATTAATTAAATAACATTTTTTTAAGTAATTAATTAAAATTGCTTTCTCTAAATTGATTTAAAGCATATTTTATTAATTATGATAGATTGTAATAGTAAACACGAGACTAATTTTTCTCCAGTTTTTTTTCTAAAGTTAATGGTGCGTGCGTGTTTTTCAGGTGTCTTCCTTTTCTGTTGGGTGCCATTTTTCACGTGTAATATCATGGATGCGATGTGTAGTAAGCTTGGACTATCCTGTCAACCTGGAGTGGCAGCGTTCCTGCTGACTACGTGGTTGGGATACATTAACAGCTTCGTTAACCCTGTTATTTATACAATTTTTAACCCTGAATTTCGAAAAGCCTTTAAAAAGCTAATGTTCCTTGGGCCTTAGAACATATTAACTCGTTTCAGATTCGTGTATTAGTTTGTGTTACTTTTATAAAAAACTTCCACAACCAGTTATTTTACCATTTGCTCAATGTAATATATACGTTTTGAAATCGTATATTTCGCGAGTAATCCTCCGTTATTGAATGCTTGTATCGTCCATTATTCTGAAATACCATAATACTGTACTGTCATTTGCTCAAATCTCGAGAATTTATTATTATGTCGCTTTTCTGATCGCTCTTCAAATCCCTCCCCTCAGTTTCCTGTCATTATTTTCATGTGTTGTTTTACGGAACCAAGGATATATTCCGAATTTATTGTTAACATATCATTAATACATACATTTCGTAGAGTGTATATAACTTTAAAACGAAGAGGAATACTTAACAACTAACCATTATATAAACCATGTCAGAAAACAAGTATCACTCTAGTACTTTAATTCGGTTAGGCACAGCCCTGACGTTTGTTTTAAACTTTAGACGTTATTAATTCGCGTTGATGGCTGTTAGCAAATTATTTTGCAAAGTTGTGCGTGATGGGATAAACAAGAGAGCTTTCCTAATCAATCGATTAAGAACGATACAAAATCGAGACGAGTTTGCTGTATTGACGGTAGAAAATTCAACTTCTGCAGCTTTTTAATTGAAATCTGTGATTTTAAATGGTAAGTAGAAATCTTTTAGGTGTGTAGTGTTAGTAGAATTTTTGTTTATTTCTGCAGATATTCTTATTGTGTTAATATAGTGAAATAGTAACTCGTGTAAATAAATTATAATAATTGCTAATGTGATCTAAGATTAAGTATTGTTGAGGTAGGTTAACGATAATATATCAAAAGAAGTTTTGTTTATGTACAACGGTTGAAAATGATAGCATGTAAGATCAGTATTATAAAAAATTGTACAGTTTGTACATATACTTGCGTTAGAAACACTGTACATATACATTCCCCAAAGCAAGATTCGTAAAACGAGTATGCAATTGTGATATGTAAGCACGTTTGCATACATGAGCCCCTTTCTACGACTACTTGCTTTGAAAAGCTCTCCCACTGTGAAAATCAACTTTACGCTTATCATTATGATACTGTATAGAATGTACTAATTCGCTGCAATGCGCTGACAAATATCTATGTCAAATGTAACTAATAAAGCTATTTCTTATAGAAAAGTTGCTTCAATTATTTCTGTCTTTTTATATATTAATATTTGGAATGTCCCTGATGCAACGCCAATAACTGCATATAAAACATATCCAGGATGAGATTATAGAGCCAACTAAAAGGTAAGATCTTTTTTATTATCAAAAGTAAATTAAAATACACAAAAATACATGTAGTTTAAAAAAAAATAAAAGTATTACTAACCATTAAACATACATTAAAATATATGATCAACAATATTTTTAATTTTTAAACAACTCTAAATTATTATTAAAATATTCTCATTGTTAAACAAAATTAGTCTGCTCATAAGCTTAAGATTCACCTACATTCTCAGGCAAAACAACATCCACGAAGAAGGTTACTCAGGAATATCTACGGCTACCTAAGTTACCTGTTGATTACGCTTTAGAAATTACATAGAAAACTATTCAATAGGATAAAAATACTGGACAAATGGGATGAATACAAATCATCGCTAACCGTGTATCAAAGTACAAAGAAAGGGCTAGAAGGGGATCATGGATGAGATACTGTGATATGATCGAAAAGACACCAGAATTTGCTAGATTCTACAAGATCTTCTCCGAACATCCTCAGTGCTCAATAAATAATCTAGTAAGTAATACTGGAAACTGTACGAAAACTGGAAAGCAAACCATTACCGAACTATTTAGAGTACACTTTCCGGGCTTACACATTGGATCAGTTACGGCTTGACTGGCAAAACCAAGGGCTAAATACCTGTGAACACAGAACATCAAAGGCCAAAAGACTTGTTAACTGCCAGAAACGTAAATATCTTCAACAACATTAAATGGGATATAAATTCATTTAAACCATGCAATTCACCGGGAACGAATGAAATTTCGCAAGCCATGCTGCAGAGGGAGTCGGATCTCCTGCTCGCAGGAATCTATATGATTCTGAGGGCCATCGGGCTTCTGAAGTATTTCCCCAGAATATGGAGACTAAGCAAGGTGGTTTTGATACTAAAGACTGGTCAGGCTTGCTATCCTCAGGCAAAGGCTTACAGTCTGATGTAATTCGTACTGAAGACTTGAAGGCTTGACAGACACCAGCCCATTACATCGCGACCAGTTTGCCTACCGAGCAAGGCTGTCAACAGAAACAGCACTCCACCACCCCCTTAGGACATAGGAAAACGCTGGAAAATGAGATCCTTTTAGGGACATTCCTGGACATAGAAAAAGCCTTGGATAACCCCTCATTTAACT
>JABXWE010011286.1:0-25982 GCA_014611495.1 Limonius californicus | reverse complement strand
TGGCTTTCGCGGATTCGCAAGTAGTAACCAAATCGGCGTTGGTATCGTTCATACAACTTACTAAAATCAATTGCGCCAGAGCGTCGGCCTTTATAAATGCTTTGCTTTCCGTTTCATACGTTTTCCGTTGAGCTTCTGTAACGCCCTCACCATTAGGTTCCACGGGTTTAACATGACTTCCGTTAACAACGTCTAAAACATCCTGATGTCTCAGCAACAATTTAATTTGCTTCTGCCATTTACTCCAATTTCCAGCTCCTTGTAACTTGTCAATTTGCGCTTTAAAATCCATTTTACCGATCTCCCGTCGCGATTTCGATTAGATACGATGCGGATCACACTTTTTACACGATTTTTAGTTCAAACACAGATGCAAAAACGTCTGGGTCCATAACCTGATGAGGTAATATCAAAAAATACACACACCGATACTTAGCAAAGTAAAAACTGATTTATTGAACAAGCTACAAACACAAGACACTGTTGCTTACTTGAAGGATGACACAAGAAGAAGGTCGAGTTCCCTCAGCATAAAATTACATGTTCCCAGTAAGCCTAAACAGTTTTACCATCTTACAAACTACATAAACTACTAAATATTTTGTAACCCTAACAAGAACCAACAAATAAAAAAGAATTGCAGTCATTGCTAGGAACAGTGAATTATTTAAGAAAATTCATTCCAAATTTAGCAAACTTGACTTCTCCTCTTACAGAGCTATTAAAAAAAGATAATGAATTTCAGTGGTTGCAAAAACAAACAAATGCATTTAATAAGATTAAGCAAGTAATCAGTTCAAAGCCTGTATTAGGTACATTTGATCCCAACAAAGAAATAATTATCCAAGCAGATGCGTCAAAAGATGGCATGGGTGCTTGTTTATTACAGGATAGTAAACCTATTTATTATGTGTCAAGAAGATTAACAGACGCAGAAAAGAATTATGCACAAGGAGAAAAAGAATTATTAGCAATAGTGTTTGCTACAAAGAAGTTTCACCAATTTATTTATGGAAGGCAAGTAACCGTAATTACAGATCATAAACCACTAGTACATATAATTGATAAAAAATTATCACAAGTATATTCAAGTAGATTACAGAAAATGAAAATTAAATTATTGATTTACAACCTAAAATTAAAATACTTGCCTGGTAAATATATGTATGTTTCTGACATGTTATCTCTTTCATACATAAAAGATGAAGTACAAGATGATCCCACTATGCTCGATATAGTTCATATGGTTGAAAAATATATAAACATGACAGAGGAAAAGAAACAAGAGTTTAAGAATAGTATAAAAAATGATTCTGAGTTATGCAAATTGAAAGATTTGGTAGTTCATGGTTGGCCTAAAGAATACTCAAAAGTTCCTCAAGAATTGAAAGCATATTGGAATCATAAAATAGACATACAGTTCTGTGGTGACTTATTATATTTGAATGACAGGATAATAGTTCCTAAAGATCAAAGGCAAAATATGCTTAACTTACCCCATGAAGGTCATTTTGGAATAATAAAAACAAAAAGTAGAGCAAGAAATATAATGTACTGGCCTTCTATGAACAAAGACATAGAAAATTTAATTAAAAAATGTAATAAATGTGAAACATTCAGGTGTAGTAATGTAAAGGAACCACTCATACCGAGTAAGACACCTGAGAGGGTTTTTCAGAAAATAGGTACAGATATTTTAGAATTTGCTGGAAAAGACTACATTGTGGTCATGGATTATTTCTCGAAATGGATTGAAGTATTACCGTTAAAAAGGAAAACATCAGCTGAAATAATTAACAAGTTGAAGTTCATATTTTCGACACATGGTATTCCTGATACGTTAAGATGTGATAACATGCCCTTTAATTCAGTGGAGTGTAGACAATTTGCCAAGGAATGGGGTTTTCAAATAATCACAAGCAGCCCTCACTACCCAAAATCAAATGGCCTGGCAGAAAAAGCTGTGGGGATAGCAAAAGGACTTTTAAGAAAATCTAAAGATTTGTGGGCAGGTTTACTTGAATATCGAAACACACCAATCATTGGTGTAGGATTAACTCCAGCTCAGTTATTAACGTCAAGAAATGTGAAAACAAAAATACCTGTAACGAATACGTTTCTAAAACCACAATCTGTTAATTATGATATAGTAAGAAACCAGTTAGAAAATAAACAGTTACAAAGTAAAAGTTATTATGACAAAACAGCAAAACGTAAACCAGAGTTTAAAGAAGGAGAAAATGTTACAGTGCAAAGGGATAATAAGTGGATTCCTGGTAAAATTATAAAGAAACTAGATGAACCGCGTTCCTATATAGTCCGTGATCAAAGTAACAAAGATTTGAGAAGAAATTCAGTTCAAATAAGAAAATCACTTAATACCCCTCAAACAAATGTCGAAGATGATTCTGAACTAGATGAATTAAATAAGAATTTGGTAGAGATTGAGCAAAGTCAAGAGTCATTACCAGATACTGTAACAAGAACAGAAACAAAAAATAATGGGGATATTTTGAATAAGAGTAGCTCACCGGAAATTAGTGTTAGGAAAACCAAATTGCCTGTTAGTTAAGGATTACATAATGTAAGTTTATTAAAGTTAACATTGTTTAAGAAGGGAGATGTTATGTATAGAGACACTGCCAGTGTGGGACAGCAGACACAACTAGTTAGTAAGTTGACATGTATTAGTAATGATTGATGAAAACATCTTAATAAATAAATTAAGATAAACACACCACGAGGTAAATAGCTTCTGGAATATTTTTGTTGTTGACGCGTCGTGAAATGAGACGAGATTATTCTAGAAAGCTCCTTGTTGCCACGAGCTAACTATACATCCATATGTCAGAAGGCATAAGAACTACAACCTGTACGTGTATAATACACATACAGATAGATATTTATTTATAATTTATTTAAAAATGTGAACACTGGAGACTGATACCGAACATGTAATTTGATAAAACATATATTTGAAATATACCGGGAAAGATGCTTGCTTACGGTAAAATTGTTAAGTCAAAGATTCAGTGAAGATTATCTGCAATAAAATGTTCTCAAAGTAGGGGAGAGGAGGGTAAGTTGACGAACTTAAGGTTGTATCCCTGATTTTGGTGATTTGTGGATACATGACTAATTATATATTTGCAGACTAACTGCATTGGTACATACTTTAACTGATTCACATATCTTTTCCTGTAAAAATTAACATATTTTTGAAAATTGGTGAACTTAAAAAAAAATGAAACGTTCGTCATCTTACACACAATAGTCGCTAAGTTGACGAAGTCAGGTGGGTAAGTTGACGAGATATATAAGTAAGTAAAAACGGACTATAAAAATGAAATACGGCAATTTATTAAGAAAAAATGAAATAAACCAAAATACGCACAAATCAACGAACAGTATTCTTACACTTATTAATTAATTAACACAGCGATAACACTGCCATTTTTTAAATTTAGCTTCTTTGGAAGATAATTCTGTGCACTCAGCATGTGCCCAAAGTTTACAAGCAAAACATTGAAACCAAAGTTCATTGTCCTTGCCTATATCCCCACATATAATATAGGTTTTGTCATCGTCTTCAACTTCTAAATCCATGTCATCCTCGGTATCAACATAGGGTATTTCCGTAGAACTGGTGGAATCAGAGGAATCGTCAAATTTAATTTGACGCTTTGTATTTTTATTTGTTTTCTTCAATTCGGGTTTTTTTCTTTCTAATTCTTTGACCATCTTTTGTGTAACTTTCTTATTTTTTGTCTGCTGTAATCCCCTTATAAGCTTCTTCTTTTCTTTTTCTTGTTTCTCAAATTCCTTTTGTTTCAGAGCATCTTTAACTGGAGTGCTAGAAATAATAAATGAAGGTAACTTCTTTCTGGGACGTCTAACTTTTGAATCTGCTCGAGGTAAAGCTGGAAGTCCAGAAATCAGCTCTTTATTTGAATTTTCCTCATTTGGCGTTCGTGGTGCTTCTAAGGTTCTCGGTATTAATGTCGATACTGACTGAGATTCATCTGGTAAAATTTTTGAGGTTGATGGTAGTGGTTGATTTCCATGAGTAGCTTCAGCAACCTCTGTTTCTGGTTGTAAGTTTGACAAATTCAGTTCAATGACATCTAACATTGGCACTGATGCAACTTTATCTCTGTCAGTGGTTTTTGTGGCTCTATTCCAGTCGCTCTAAATCCACTCATTGCATTTGCTATTGTAGCGAGTTTTAAATGGGCCTTACCAAAAAGTGAACCATTGTCATATAGAGTAATAACTCGTCCAGGATAGTTGCTCAGAAAATCAGTTTTGCGTACATATGTTCTACCCATCTTTTTACATAAACTAAAATAATAATACAGAATAATCAATCTAAATCAGAAACCAAACAAATTGCGGAGGGTAAGATGACGAATTCGTCATCTTATCCTCTTTTGTCGTTCGCCAACTTAGCTACAAATAAAATTTCAAATATTATGATGATTGTTTTGGTTTAAATAATGGTATTATTGAAACTAAATTACAGAAAGTTATGCAAAAAACAACAGTTCATCTTGTACAATCAGCAAATTAGGTTCAATTCTTACCCAAAAAATGATAAATACTATTTCCTGAGCACTCGATATTACAACACGTTGCACGGTTTAGGTTAATTTTCATTTAAAATGACGATACAGTTTCCGATTGAATTTTGGTGTTGACCTCTAGCGGGGTACAGGTAAGGCCCACGTCTTCTTGCAATACATGTTGCGCCACCCATCAGAATTACTTAATTTTAATCAATTCGTCAACTTACCCACTTCGTCATCTTATGTCCCTTTCCCCTACATTGCTAAGAATTATTAAACGTATGGGATTTAAACATAAAACTATAAACAAGCGTCAAGTTTTATTTAGTTTTCACCACTGAATATTTTGGAATTATTATGTTTGAAGAGTAGATACCTACTGTACATTTGTCAAAGAAATTGGGAATTCTTTGTGTTTCTGATTTTCATTGGGCTCTTACCTAGAATATTGCGTACATGATTAGAGTACAATAACCATTGTTTTATTTTCGAATAATTACGTTTTTCACTAATTGTTTTGAAATGCTTTTATTGGTTTATATTATATTTATTGTACTAACACAATTGTACACTATTAGAACTACACTGTTACATTTTACATACATTAGGCGGGAACAATCGAACAAATACATGAATTTTCGTACATTAGATAAAAACAAATCTAACAGCTTTTTGTCATTACAGTGTGTTGAGAATCAGTGTCCAATTTGAATTTAATGTCACATGTTGTTAGGATAGTTCTGATTTCAAAGCATCCGCTACCTTTTGCACATTTTTTATTGCTGAAACGTACAGAAACCACTAACGTTTTTATATTCCAATGAATTTGCTAGCGACATGTTTATTTTTTCTGGTCGCCACCCTTTTCTCTCCTATTTTAATGCAATGCCTATAATCATAAGTAAAAAGTCCAAGTGTTTTTCACTGATAGACATTTTTTTTAAGAACTTTTTACAGATTTTATAGGATTCTAGAAAAGTACAAACTATATCTCCTGTCAGAAAAAACAGAGTTAGTTAATAATAAATCAAACACATTACGTTTTAAAAAAGTTTTGTTATTTATCAGTAATATTGGTACAATAAACAAGTAATACAGCATACACTATTAAATGCTTACAATAACAATTTTTGATACATGGAGTTTTGTTCTAATATGCATTTTCAAACAAATCCATTATACAGGGTGTCAATTTGAAAACGTACAATGTGTTATATCTCTGGAAGTAAAAGAGGTTTAAAATTGAAGTTCAAAACAAATCAGGTAAGAAACATTGGCTACCATTAAATAGTATTTTGTTCGAGTTTTTCAATCAGATATCACAAAGTTGGTGTTACTGTATGAACTTTTTTTTGGGGTAGCTACAGTCTGAAGGGTTGTATGGAGAAGATTACCTTACGAGTTATAATGTTCCCCTCCATCTTGTAAAAAAGGTTTCTAAAAATTTTCAATGGCTCTGTTACTTTCAGATATATACAACATTGTACGTGACACCCTGTATATCAATTATCGAATTAAAGGGGTTATTGTACTATATGAATTTTTATATGTCTTTGCAAGTGAATCTTCTGCGCACTTTTGTACTCACACATATTGCACTTGAAAGGTTTCTCTCCAGTGTGTAACCTCATATGATGCTGTAAATTAATCTTATGCGCGCTTTTATAATCACACATATGGCACAGGAAAGGTTTTTCTCCTGTATGAGTCCTCATATGTTGTTGTAAGTAAAACTTTCTTGCAGTTTTATACTCACACACATTACAGTTAAAAGGCTTTTCTCCTGCATGAATCTTCAAAAAATGTATTCGTAAGGTACGTTCATGTGAACTTCTGTAATCGCACAGACTACACTTGAAAGGTTTTTCTTTCGTATGAATCCTCATATGTTGTCGCAAGCGATTCTTTTGTACACATTTATAATCACACACGTTACATTTAAATGGTTTCTCTTTTGTATGATTTCTCATGTGTAGTTGTAAGCTGATCTTCTGTGCACTTCTATAGTCACATACATTGCACTGTAAAGGTTTTTCTTCGGTGTGTGTTAGAATATGTCGCTGCAAGTTGACCTTTTGTGTACTTTTATAATCACACATATTGCACCTAAAGGGTTTTTCCTCAGTATGAGTTCTCATATGTCGTTGCAAGCCATTATCTTGTGCACTTCTAAACTCACACAAACTACACTTGAAAGGTTTCTCTCCTGTATGAGTCCTCATATGTCTCTGCAAGCTAATTTCATATGCGCTTCTATACTCACACCTTATGCACTGAAATGATTTCTCTCCTGAATGGGCTCTGATATGTCGTTGTAAATCATGATTCCGTGCACATGCATAGTCACATATATTGCATTTGAAGATCTTTTCACCTTTGTGAGTTTTCTCATGTCGTTTCAAGTTATTCTTTTTGCTAAACGTATCTTTGCAGACACTACACTGGAAAGGCTTCTCATCACTATGAGTTTTTATATGTCGTTGTTCCTGGATGTTAGACTTCAATAGCAAATTATTTGAAGGTTTTATGAATAAGGGGTCGTCATTATTAGTGAAAGTTTCAGTTTTTAGATCTAATTCCTCATGTAATGATTCCAGTTTGATGGTGAAAGCATTATTGGAAGCAGAATCACGTTTTAAAGCAGAAGCTTCTGTAGACAATTCCCAAGCTTCAACCTCTTCTTGCTTTACTGCAATACATGCACATGTTTATACAGTGTGTCGCATTTAAGATGAAGACACCCCCATATTTTCGCTATTTGAAGGAATACAGATTTGAATTTTTGCACAGTCGTACAGGTTGATGCCTCACATTTTTTAAGATACTCAACTAAAATCTGAACTTTAAACTCAGCCTACTACGAATTCACAAACAGGGTCAATTCTCGATATTTTGCGTCGCGTTAGAGATATCGAAAAAAATGATTAGAAAAAGTTGTTCAGAATATTATTCTAACCCTATATACCGAGTTGAGTTTCATGACAAAATTCGCATTTTTAATTTTTTCATTATTTTGGTCTATACACAAAATAATTAAAGTTTATTTTTTAAATTGATATTTAGTGTGCCATGGAAAGTAAAAACTTGACACATTGTCAATTTAATAGTGTCATGTATTCAAATATTTCAGTAAAATAAATAAATAGCGTATAAACTTGTAATTATTTTGTGTACAGACCAAAATAATGAAAAAATTAAAAATGTGAATTTTGTCATATGTATATGGGGTTAGAATAATATTCTGAACAACTTTTTCTAATAATTTTTTTCGATATCTCTAACGCGAAGCAAAATATCGAGAATTGACCCTGTTTGTGAATTCGTAGTAGGCTGAGTTTAAAGTTCAGATTTTAGTTGAGTATCTTAAAAAATGTGAGGCATCAACCTGTACGACTGTGCAAACATTCAAATCTGTATTCCTTCAAATAGCGAAAATATGGGGGTGTCTTCATCTTAAATGCGACACACTGTATAATTATTTCGGCAGTATTTTCGTTAGGTTAACAAAACGAATTTCCTTACGGCAGTAATTTTCATACATTTATTTAAAAAAGTCGAAATCTGAATTCGTGTAGATAATCCGAAATTCGGATCGACATAAGAAATCCTAATTCCAAATTGATTTTAAAAAATCCCAAATCCGGATCTCTGTAAGAAATCCGAAATCCGGATCTCCGCGAGAAATCCGAAATCCGGATCTCTCTGAGAATTCCGAATCTCTGTGAGAAATCCGAAATCCAGATCGCTGTGTAAAATCCGAAATCCGGATTGCTATGAGAAATCCGAAATCCGGATCTAAACTTAAAATCCGAAATCCGGATAAATCCGGATAAATCCGAATATATTTATAAAATCCGGATCTTCGCATAAAAAAAATCCGGATATCCGAAAATCCGAATCCGGTTGCCAGCTCTCGTTTAAGTTACGATTATTTATTTCTACCTTTCCAGACTTATATTCAAAAATATTAATTGTAATTGTAATTAAATATACTGTTATCATAAACTAAATAAATAAATAAAATAATTTCAGCAATTTATGCCACTGTTAAAAAATATCAAATAAACCAATTTTTTTATCTTAAACAGATACGATCATTTGCAATCTGACCGGCTTTTGACACTACCATTCCATTTAAAAAATTTAGTGGTCAACATGATTACGCTTATAAAGATATAAATTATTAATCAATTGTAATAAAATAATTATAAATATCTTTAATATTTAATAACGTCTAATATAACAGGGTGTGGTGGTAGCTCAGTTGGTAGAGCGCTCGCTCTCTGAATATAACGTCGATTCTGGCTTGAGTTCGAAACCTAAGCAGAACTATGCAGATTTATAAAAATCTTGTCTGCAACCCACCACACACAATTTCCCAATTCGGCTTGCAACCGTGGAATCTTAATGCTAAAAACCTTCTCTGGAATTTCTGTCGTTCGGATTCGACGTTAAACTGTAGGTCGCCCGTGTTTCTACCTTGGCGCTGAGGAGAAACACGTGGCAGAGAAGAGACCGATGCCCAGCAGTGGGACGCAAAGGCTGTTGATGATGATGATAACAGGGAAAACCATAAAACGGCAATTACAATCAGATTAATCTTACAATGTGTCAAAAAAAAATACAGAACAGAATCCACTCGAAACCCGAAAAAACAATTCGAGTCAAGAGCGGGAGTGCCAGGAAGTCATCGTTCGAAAGGCAGGATCCGAGACATTACTCGCATTACCGAAATGCGCGCGCATTTTAGATTTGAATGATTAATTCGAATGAATATCTCGATTGTTAAAATCATTCGAATGCTAATCATTCGATTATACTCATCAATTATTTGTATTCGCCGATATCAATTATTGGAAGAACATGTAAACGTGAAAAGGAAAATGTATAAAAAAGATATTTTTTTTACTATAACCACTTTCTTGTGCATAATAACCGTAACACTAAAATGCGATAATAACGGTTATACTTTTTTAATGGGCTCTTTCTGAAGTTAATCATAGCAAAATATAGTTTTTTTGCGGAATGTCTAGAGAATAAAAAAATTAAAGTCTCAATTACAAAGGTTGGTGATATTAATCCATGTTTATAATTGCTTCAGAATTATTTCGTAAAAAAAACGTAATATTAATATTACGAAACGTGACTCGTGGAAGTAGTAGTTAATTTTAAAACACCAACAAGTTGCCTTAATTATCGAATCCATAAGCAATCAACTCTATTTGTGTATCTACCGGTTGTTCATGGACAGACCTTCGAAGGAATTTCCTAAACTAGTTTCACGCTGTTCCTATTTACGAATAAATACTACCATGTAAAATGATATAATTTATTGCTTGCAGAATTTCTGTTTACAAGGTGTCCAAGTTACACCTAATTGGCACTGTTCAAGTTTAAAACCTAACCGTTGAAAAGACCTCTCCTGCGAGATTACACTTCCTATTTATTCCAATTATGTTAATCAATTTCTTTCACTTGTATTATTAATAACAGCGTCGGTCTTGTAGTTTATAAGCATTTAATAATCTACTACTATGTTTAATACATATATATGTATACATTCATATATATATATATATATATATATATATATATACAGGGTGTCCTTTAAATACCTTAAAAGCTTCAGGTAGCACTCTTCTGTAAGAAATACAGTCCTCAAAAACACTAACACGAACTTCCTATAGTGCTTAGTTTCCTCACACGAGACACAAAGAATATTATACTTGGCAACGTTGACGATGTCTTTGCATTTATGGAGAATTTAATTAGTAGGCCGACATTACATGAAGCAAAATCGAGATGTCCAAAAATTACGTTTTTATCATTTAAATTTTTAAATTACATAATATTCATTTATCATTTTTAACCGCGTCTGGTAAAAAGAGGTAATTAATAAACTGAATGACAGTGATGTTGATTTAAAAATTAGACTGTTCATTATTACTCTTATCTGATATTTTTAAATTGTTTGAATCATTCTGCCAATGCAAACTATTCTGCTGGATTTTAAATAATAAAACCAAAATCATTATGCACAACCCTTTTTGTATTTTATTAATTTACAAATTGTTCAAAATTTCTGCCTCCAACTTCGTGGCATTTCATTGCCCTTGTAATAATGGATAATTGGACACGCCGCAGCATGTCTTCGTTTATGGTTGTCGCCGCCTTACCTATACGCTGTACCAAATCTTCGTAATTTTCAACAGGCGTCAAAAATACCAAGTTTTTCAAATGACCCCACAAAAAGAAATCAAGTGGCGTCAAATCGGGACTTCGTGGAGGCCAGGCTACCCTACTTCCGCGACCTATCCATTTTCGTGGATAATTTTCGTGAAACCATTGCCTAACTCTAGCAGCGTAGTGACTTGGAGCTCCGTCTTGTTGCATCCACATATCCCGACGAACTTGCAAAGGAACATCTTCTAATAAAGGTGGAAGGTCGTTATTTAAGAAATTTAAGTAGTTCTCAGCATTTAATCGGTTAGGTAGTACAAAAGGCCCAAGGAGTTTATTATCTACGATTCCTGCCCAAACATTCACTGAAAACCGAACTTGATAATTTCCGTGGTGCAGAGCATGAGGATTTTCATGTGCCCAGATATGCTGGTTGTGAGAGTTAAAGATGCCATTTCTCGTAAATGTCGCTTCGTCTGTCCACAGAATGTTGTTTACAAATCTTGCATTTACTCTATGTTTTTCTAATAACCAATCGCAAAAGCTAACACGTTTCTCGTAATCTTCCTCTAATAAATGCTGCACTCTTACTTTATGGAACGGATAAAGTAGATCTTCCTTCAAGATGTTATAAACGGTGGTCTTGGAGGCACCAACAACTCTAGAAAGAGCACGCACGCTAGTACCCGGATCATCTGTTACAAGTTCCAGTACCTCCTCTTCTAAATTTCCGTTTCTAACATATCTTGGTCGGCCTCTATCAGCATTGGGAGCAGGATGGATATTTCCTGTTTCTCTAAGCCTTTGATTTGTAGCCCGAATTACCACATGGCTGGGATGTCTCCTATTCGAAAAACGCTCGGCGTAAATCCTAGCAGCTTGATTGCAGTTTCCGTGGCACTCCCCAAGAACCCAAATCATGTCAACGTACTCGTTTGTGTCGTACTCCATAGGAAATAAATGCAAATAACCCAATAACAAAACAGGAACCAAAGCAACAAAATGAATGAAAGCAACAAAGTGAATGAATACAGAAAAACGCAAATAAACTCACAACGAACCAGGAACTGAAGGAAAATGACAATGCAAACGTCCCGATAAGTAAATCAAAGATTTTGACAAATGTCGAAAAACAAATTTTCTGCTTTTCATCACAATACCATGGCCTTGCACTTTTGTCAAATGTAGTATTTACGAAACTTATCATTTTTAACAGTACTTCCAGAAGAGCAACTAGAGCGTCAACTCAATATTAATCTTTACATAATCAAGTGGCAGTCAGTCACTTATCGGCAGATACGTGCAACATTAAAGTTCTCGTTATTGTTTCCATGAAATTCTGTTTTAAAAATATGAACTTTAACACTCTCGTACAAGAAAACTAAGCTCCAAATACCTACTTTTTTTTGACGATTTGGATTAAGCATTCATAAAGGAAAAATTCTACCTGAAGGGCATTTAAAGGACACGGAAAACGTAATTTTTGGACATCTCGATTTTGCTTCATGTAATGTCGGCCTACTAATTAAATTCTCCATAAATGCAAAGACATCGTCAACGTTGCCAAGTATAATATTCTTTGAGTGTCTCGTGTGAGGAAACTAAGCACTATAGGAAGTTCGTGTTAGTGTTTTTGAGGACTGTATTTCTTACAGAAGAGTGCTACCTGAAGCTTTTAAGGTATTTAAAGGACACCCTGTATACTCTTAAACTAGTTATTTCAAACAAATTTCTATAAAACTAATGACTAAAAGTAAACATTAATAAGCGAAAGGAGAGGTGAATTTTAATTCACAAAACGGTGTAGTTCAAAATGTCTGATAATTACAAAAGTCGATAGCAAATATACAAAGAAAAAAATTACGGTATATTTCTTCTTCTTCTATACATAGGCCATCGAGCCCTCTAAAATTGCCCGTCGAACAGAGAAGACAAGTTATGCTAAATGGTTTACAACTGTCAAATATGTTCGTATGCCAACCGGGACCGACTGCTTTACATACAGTCCCTCCGAAACAGGTTTGGTTGCATATGCTACTATATAGCTCCGCTCATGACCAGCAAAGATAGTTTTGCACTACGAAGACAGTTTGACAGGCATCCGGTTTTTCAAGTACATTAAGCCAATCAAAAATTTGACCGTTGAAGCACCCATATAACCTTACATTCTTTGACAGACCAGAACATGTAATTAACGAAATCATCGTTTATGAAGAGATTGTTAATAGTTATGTGTTAGACGTATTATAAATTACTAAAGCTCTTTATGAATAGTCAACGCAAATACTTATGGTAACGCTATCCAAACATCTTCTTCAAGTGCTTTATGTCTTATGAAACATAGCGATCTTCTCTCCTATGCTTGTGTTGCGCGTTTAAAGTTCCACAGACATAGAGGACCTACAGCTTAACGTAGGCTCCGAACCACGGGAAGTGTAAATACTTCTACTACTCCAGAGAAAATTTACTAAGCAGAGTACCTCGCTGGTTTGCCATTGCCTTTTTTGGGACGATTACAGTCTCAAAACAACCAAAGAAAAAAATGTATTTGACATTAGCACAGGTATCTCATTTCAGCTATCTTGGCTGCGACACAACGTATAAGCATGTCAATAGCGTACAGAAAAAATCCATTAGTTTCGGGCAATTTGTGACAATAATATTCCATTAGAAAATAAAACAACAAAACAGAATTCAAGAGTATTTATTATATGGAGTAAAATTATGACCGTAATGGTGCTTATTTATGGCAGGGAATCATGTACAACTAATAGTAAGAATAGATTCAATATACAAGCACCGGAAAGGAGATTCTTTCCAAACGTGAAAAGATGCATAAGAGCACATAAAATAAATGATGAATTAAGAGAAAAACGACAAGTTCCAAAGCTATAGACACAAATGGAACAATATATTAACCGGATGGAAGAACAGAGATTACCCAGTTTAATTTTGATGTCGGTCACTCCAAGAAATGAATGCCTAAGAAGTAAACGTGAAGTTCGGCTGATAAATACCTATCCCCTGAAGACAAAATAAGAAAAAGAAGAAACTTCATGATTATAGTAAAATTAAAATATGTTACCCCGAGGATTAATATACTTCGTTAAATAAGTCCATACTCCCAAACACGTAAATTCCAGATTAGTAAATATCCTAGCTTTTAAAACATTTTTTCTAATAATTACATGGGATCTGCCCACATCCTCGCCACCTTTTGTTCGCCTATCGTGTGCTACAACTATTTGCTCGCCAAGTGGATTGCTCGCGGAATAGATGCTCGACAAGTAATTTATTCTTATAAGATATTATTTATAGGCATTTAGTACATGCTGCTGGTGATTCACAAAATTTTTCAATTGCTCTAAGGAATATTGATAGTTAAAGCACGGTTGTCTGTTGTTGTATTTCAGTTTATATTTTTTTCATTATTCCTAATGAAACTAACGAGAAGTGTGTCTAATTTTTATGTATAGTTATACGTTTTTAGATTTTCTTTATTTTAATATTATAAATCATACAATTGTATACTAGGTGTGTAACGATCTTCCAAGCTTATTAAACCTGATAAGTTTTTAATACACCTCTAGATTTTAAAGTAAGACGGCAGGTCTTACACTATATGCAGGACCATATACTGACAGAGATCAATATTTTGCATAAACACTTTTTTGCGTTCTTGGTGTATATATGAATATTTTTATAAATCTCAGAATATCATTTTAAAAGTAATGAATAGTCTTCCTAAACCTGTTGTATTTGGATATTCAAGTAAAAGGTTTAACTACAATGCAAAAGATGTGCTAAATTATTTTATAAACAAATCTTCTACACAATAAACTTCTTCTTTTACATTAATACAGTTATACTTATAATATTGTGAACAATTTGGCTGTGGAACAAACGGATGGCGAACAATTTGCTTCCGGGAGCATCCCTATCAGCAAACAACGGAGCAATCGGTGGCGAGCACATGGAAGAGAGTATATATTATATTGTATATTAAGCTAAATATTTTGTGATTACTTGAGTTTTAGGTGAGAAAACAGTTGGTAAGAAAAACACTAAATGAAGAAATCACAAATAATTATTCTGTGGGCATAAAGATAGGTATTTCTAATATAATATCGAAATGGATTGGTGTAAACATTCTCCCTCTATAATTCTTACAGATGATTTTACGAACATAGACAACAGAAGTAACACCTACATAACGCTGATGGTTGTCCTAATGCTTTCGAATGGAACGACACAATCCTTTTTACTCCCCAGACAAAATTTATTATCGAACCTAGACCTTCACGACACGAAATCGAGCTCTTATTAGTAGGTCATTGTAGAATTTTTATTAATTTGTCACAAGAAAGTGGTACTTTCTTAGCAGGGTCTATGTACTAAAGTGGAAATGAATCTCCCGTGGTGAGCTTCCATGTAAAGTCTCTCGCAAGCAATATATCAAAAATGATTTAATGAACATTAGAAACAGACTAACGTAATTTTTAAAATATTATATTATTCCTGCTTGTTCATTTGTTTTCAGAGAGGACGGAATACTTTTTCGAAGTTTTTACTTTAAGTGCCACTATTTGTTTTTCTTGTCCATTTGTTGTTCCGTCCTTGGTGCACTCACTATCTATGTATGCTACATATTCCGGAGAACATTTATTAAACAACGGATTTAGGACAGTTTGTAACGACCACATCGCTGCCACAAAATTAATAAAATTAATGTATGTTAGAAAAAATTGTAAAACATTTGACGATTGTTTATAGTACCTACGTATTTTTAAATTATAGTGTATTCAACTAACTTAATTACATTGTACATTAATATACTACATTATGGAGATTGGTCTTAATACATTTTTTAGAATTTAATCTGCAACCGGTATCCAAGTCGCAGACTTATTAAGTATTATAGAAACACATAGCGGATGTCCCACAGCTGATTAAAACAATTTACACCCTACTAACTTTATATCAAATGGAGCTAACAGAACAAAATCTATTAGTAAGTTATTTTATAAATTTAAAGTAGCCCATTGACGGCCTCGGTGAGCTAGTGGTTAGAGCACTTGCCTATAGATCCAAGGGGCGCGGGTTCGATCCTGGCTGAGCTCGGTGAAACTTTTCTGGAAAATAAAGTAGGCCTTCTGTCGGATAAGAAGTGAAGCCGTAGATCATGTGCCACTGCCATGTTGTGTGACACGTTAAAAATCACTACTGGGGTGGGTATTACTCCAGATAGGCAAAATTCTTAGTTAGAGTGTACAGTAAGCAAAATAGGGCCTAAGTGCATAGAAATGCTTCTTAAACCCCGTTCTAGATCTCGCTCAATCAACATACAATACAATACAAAGTAGCGCATTTAAACAGCATATAACACTGGCGCATATTATTTAGAATTCTTTTATACTTGTTACCAGTACGTGAATGTTGAGAATTTCGGTAATTTCTTCGCAAATGCGTTGCCTTAAATAATTAATATTGCGATGTCCATTGTTATAAGCTCTGCAGTTTAGTAGTTGCCATATTATAACCAAGGAGGGAAGGGCTACATCAGCGGATATTTGCAGTGCAGCCAAATTGCATATGTTTATTGCATGTTCGCAATGTCCGTCTATGCTGTACATCTGGTTAGTGGTGTTGCCAAATTTGTATAAAATAAGTTGGGTGTTATAAATCCAAATTCTAAAAGAAGGTGTGTCTATAAAAATGCAACTAAATAAAAAATCTTTTAGTGTCGAAAACACACTATAAACAACGAAGGTACCATATTTTTCTAGATTAATGTAAATATTAACATAACAGGAAATATTTACAGTACAATTGCCAAAGGACAATGATTTCAGTCAATCTTCAGAATTCCTAATGTTATTCATTTTTTCAATATAAATTTGCCGTTGTTGAAAATACGGGTAATTAAATTTGATATTCAAATTGTTTCTACGCATACTCTAAGTATTCATAATTACGGTAAGTTAAAAAAACGTTTTACTATTTATTTTATATTAGTTGTTAAATTTTCTTAAATACTTTTGTTTTGAGTTGCTTCACGCAATTATATTAAATATTTTAGTTCAGGAGCGGTTGCACTGCAGACACCGGTCAAACGGTATTCGTAGTTCAGCACAAGCGCTAGTCAGTACTTGGCTGGATGGACCAATATAATGGCATATGCAACCGGCCGTGCTTCGGGGGTACGTAAAACCGTCGGTCCCGGTCGTCATACGAACATCTTTGACAATCGTAAACCATGTAATGGAACTTCTCCTCTCTGTTCGACGGGTTAGGTTAGCCTCCTGCCCTGCATACGTACAAAGAGGGCATATAGAACCTACACCATTGTAGGTAATTAACAGGCCATTGGCCTATAGACAGAAGAAGAAGAAGAAAACTTCAATTATATTCTGTCGCCAGAAATTACCTTCCTTTCAATTTTGTTAAATTAAGTTTTATATACATAGTTTCCAAAGAATGGCGGAAAAGGTGTAAAATTCGTTACTTGAGGTTGTATGAATAATCTAAAAATGTTTTATAGACAGTGCACGCCGCTTAATGTGCTCACAGCGGGACTCTTTCCCTTTTTATTTCTTCGCAAGTTTCTCCACTTTCTGGCGCTTCAACGGGATGTCTACCCAGTACCCATGCATCATGTTCACAGACATTAATGAACCACAGTTTCAGTTTCATGCAGATTTCACTTGATCGTCTTACCCAGTGCGTTTTCATTTGGTGTTTAAATAATATATATTTCGTTGCAGCGTCTTCTATTTCAACACATATTTTTTAATTTTACACAAAGCAGACTGCGAACTGTTTAATTGTCCCGCTGCATTTCGTTAGCTTCCTTCTTTTTGGAAACTATGCTAATATGCTAACCAGACTACAGACTGTTAAGTTACGAGAGAGAGAGAGAGAGGTTCGGTGCCACTCGAGCTTGAAAATAAAAACAAACAAAAATGTTTGCAAACAAGGTTATTGCTTGTGGACGAAAATAATAATGAGAAAAAATTCATATGTAGTATACGTCCGGCCCGTTCTTCGCCAAGGTGATAACGATACCCGAATGATAATATTATCTGTGATTCCAATAAGCGGCGTGCATTGTATCAATAAAATAGGCAATATTGCAACAGGCAGACAGCCTTGGTGTCCTAATGGTTAGAACATTTGCCGATTTGCATCCGGCCCAGGTCGGTGAGATTTTTTTAGGGTGAAAAATCGGTAAGTGCGCCTTCTGTCGGATAAGAACTAAAGCTGCAGGTCCCATGTCACTGCAATGTGTAACAGCTTAAGGATCAGCACTGCGGTTGGAACTACCTCAGATATGCAAAATTCATAGCTAAGTTGTAGAATGGACCAAGGGTCTATTATGGTCCGAGTGCAAAGAAATGTTTGGAACACCGCGTCCTAGATCTCGCTCAATCATAATACAAAACAGGGTCGCAGTCACTTTAGCATCGTGATTACCATGGCAATACATTTTTTTTATTTTAAGTGGTTCGTGCTCTTGGTTTTCAAGATCAGAGTTTACAAAATCTAATAACGTTCCTTAAACTACTCAAAAATGAATAGAGATATTGCAGTATAAGACTTAAAGGCAACACCAATTACATTTATAATAAAAATCTATCTAAACAACAAAATGTAACGTCTTTTTAGTAATGAACATGAAAATTACAACAAAAGTACGTTTAAAGAAGAAATTTAACAATATTATAATGAAAATCGTTATTGTCTCCTTTCACTTAACTTAAATTTATTAAATTCTAATACCGCGTGGCACCTCCTCTGGCAGTAATATCTACTCTGCACCTTACTAGCATACTCTCAATGCAATTATCAATATGTTCTTGTGGAATTTGATGCCACAGTACCGGCAATATATCCCTCAGCTGTTGCACAGTAGTAGGCCTTGGATTATGATGATCCAGCTGTCTCTTCAGAAGGCCCTGCGCATGCTCGATGGGGTTGAGGTCTAGAGATAGCGGAGAAGGAACAGGATAGTTTATTTATTAATCTCGAAGCATCTCTAAAACAAACCTAGCACGAAGCGGCCTTGCGTTGTCGTCAAGAAAAACAGAAATTCCAGCCCATACCATAAGACCACCTATACCAATGGCAATGACTGGTTGGGTATACTGAGGTAAGATACGTTGTCCGGCACTACGATATACTCTTTGACGCCGGCTGTCATTGCTGAGACAATATGTAGACTCGTCCGAAATCAGTATATCATTCCACGGTGTCGCTTCTTGGAGTCTACGTCTTGACCATTCCACCCGTTGTCTTCGTTGAGCCACAGTTCTTGCAGGACATCCAAAGGGACGGTATCAGGTAACTCCTACCTTAAACAATCGATTTCTCAGTTTGGTTGGAAACTCGATTTCCTGTGGCATTCTGGAGCACTTGCTGTAGACGTCGAGCAGTTAAAAAGAGGTGCATTCTTGCATTAATTGCCAGAAGTCTATCCTCACGAGGTATTTTGATGCGAAAATATCTACTTCCAGGCCTTCTTGCAGTCGTACTTGATTCTCTAAGGCGAGAAAAGGCACGTGAAATTATGTGGTTCCTAACATAATATCAGCAATTTCGACCTGGCTATATCCTCTTTGGTGCATATAGCAGCAGCTAAATTTCGTTGTTCTGTTGTTAAGTGGTTTCTCTGTATTGTTGTTTATTATTAAGAACACAAATGTAACACACTAATAAAAAAACAATGAACAAAAAAGATCTTAAGAAGACAGGAAAGATTATTCAATCAAACACACAAACTCGATTTGACACTAATATGGTTGAATAATTGCAACTGAATTCGATTGCTTTTTGTTTTTTTAACATCAAACATTGCCGCTTGTTCTAATTATCACTAATAGACGACCATTAGCCACCAAATATAAACATACATGCTTTATATTACAGTACCCCTATTCATTTTTGAGTAGTTTAGTTTAAGATACATTTTAGAGAAATTCGACTTTCATTATCTTTAACAGTGGCAAATAATTTAGTTAAGTAGCCAATATATTATAAGTAACAGATTGTTAATGAAATCTCTATGTAGCTGACACCGCTACGAAATATAGTTACTCAAATTTTTTTATAATGTCTCCTTTATATTTACAATCTGTTATATACAAACAATAAGTAAATGGTATGTTAATGAATGATAAATGTATTGTAGAGAACAGTCCAGTGGTTGTTCTCTTTTCCTTATACATTACTTAGTAATTATTTAATGTACGATACAATTATATACAACATGATATTGCCCTACTACAGTAGTAAGTATTGGTTATTGATAAACTTAATTAAAACTGTTAGGAAGGTCCGAGGGCTTAAAACGTTTGAGCCTCCTGACTTCATTAGTATTGCCCAGAACTAATTTGGCTAGTTCATTTTTATGCACATTTATGCTGCGGTCTTGGTATTTCACGTAATAGTTTTTAATTTCTTCATGCACTTTGGATTATGTGATCCGTCACATACCACGGCGCGTTGACGACTACTCTTAAGAAGTTACTCAAATAAATTGATATACATTTCTCAAATTTGACAAAAAATAGTTTGAAATATGTGACATATTTTATAAATAGGCATATTTCTCGGATTCAATATACAATCATCCTCAAGTAATTTACTGTCGAATATGTTCCTCATTTTTTGGACATCCTCTATATTGAATAGATATACGGCATGTCCACTTCAATTATGTTCTCTGCGGAAATCAACACATGTTCATTTTTTGAAATTTCTTGTTCTCTAATAGAATTTAGAAAGGCATCCAGTAATATTATAATGCAATATTTTATACAAACTTTATATTTGCTAGTGGAAGTATAGCACTCCCATAGCATCAATAAATAAGTGAAACTTTAATTTTGCATTTACACAATTGTTAACCATGGATTTTTGAAATCTCCAAATATTCTTAATTAATTCTTGCCTTACTTCGATAAAATTCGTACTAATTATTAAGGAAAACAAATTTAAATGCTGTATCAACCTACGCAAGAAAATGCCAGTGATAGACATTTTAGGACTTTTCATTCTTTTATAAAAAAATTACGAATCCTGCAGCTTCTGAGTTTTCTCGAGTATAATGTATCGAAAAATGTACTAAATGAATGTCCAAAATAAATGTTGCGCGTTCATGATGATAGAAGTTACTTTGTTAATTTAATTTAAAGAAAGAATTTTTAAATTACACACACACGTAAATACAAATAAATAAAATAAAATTGAGTCATATTTCATACAGATTCTTAGAGAATGCTCACTGGAGCGTTACTCTCCATGACATGTATTTTCTAGATGTAAGGGATTAGATTAAGTATCACTCTAGATGTACTTTCAGTAGGAGCCTAAAAATTTTTTTAAAAATTACATATTAAGAAGCAAAAAACGTTAAAAATAGGATGACTAATGCAAGACTACAGAAAATATGGTTCCACTATTTCAAATAAATAGTATATCGTCATCAACCTTTTACGTCCCACTGCTGGCTACCGGCCTCTTCTTTGCCGCGTGCTTCTCTTAAGCGCTGAGGCGAAAGCACTGTATACGAAAGCAAAAAATTAAAATAAGGAACCCTGATTTTCCTATTACACGTACTCACAGTGGACACATATTTAGTATACCAAAAGAACAAAATTTACTTCATTTTACTCATACTTATTATTAATCAAAACCAGTAATAACAATCCTGTTAAGACTATTCCGAAACAAAACATAAGATTTATAGATTGTTAATTGTTATTTAAAAATAGGTCGCTGTACTTATGGAGTATTACACGAAGTATCTGTTTTCCGAACAATACCGTGTTCTCACTGTTTTAGTTAATTAATTGTGGTTGATCAGCTAGAAGTGAACGTGTTTCAATTACAGTTGATAAACTTTAGTCGATTTAACAATTGTTTGACCCATTCATACTTTTACCTATCAAAGATGAAACATTGCTGGTGTCTTTTGACTTTAAACTTGCAACGCGTCAAATTCACGTCATCTGTCTAATTGAATACATAATTGTTTTCGTAGGGTGAAGTACTTAAAAGTATTAAGATATTATGTCTAGTTATTTAGAGAAGTTTTCAGAATTTTCCTTCCGACATTTTTAAATGACTTTTGTATCCTTCTACATCTTTAAATTAAATTCTCTGAACAGTGTTTAGTGTAATGTTCCTTAAATTCAATTCCAAACCCTGCGGTTCGACTAAATCTTGGTCATTTTCTTCCTCAATTCTTCCTTTAGCAAAAGACAAATGATTTTTTAACCGCACTAACAAGTTAAGGCAAAGTCATTTTAATACTAAAAGTTGGTTACATTTATCTTGAAATATGTGAACGAAAAGATCAAGTTTAGTTGATCAACTGAAACTGATCAATTAAATCTGAATCTTCAGCATGCAGCTTGAGCAGAAACGTAAACTAAAAAGTATTGAATGTCATTAACACCATTCTTACTTAATTGCGTGACCTTTTGCAAGGTACCATTAATAACAACTGTTGATGGGTTGTATGAAAGCTGGTCACCCTCAGATCTTCTTTACGCCGCATGACCTTTTGCGTCTTATCCTTAATCTTTCATCTGAGTCCTTTCAAGAATTGGAGCAAACGTTCTAGATACGATAATGATGTTGCTTTACTGGATTTGATTCGAATTCAGATAATAGATCAATATTTTACTAAAATTTGTATAATCGGTATCTATGTCAAGTACAGTAAGTAACACTGATACGGTTTCACAGTACTACAGAGATAAAAGAGCAGTCCATCGAGTGTGAAAGTGGATGCTGTTAACCTGGGTTGGGCGGAATGCAGTGGGGTGTGGCTTATATATAACACTCAAAACATACCGATACGTTTTAGTTACTATGATATAAAAGTGTGAATTTGCAAAAATGAGAGGATATACGTTAGCCGGTTTTGTGTTAGTGGTGAGTTTCCAACAATTAGGGGTGCTTAAGTTTAGGGGTTTATCTATTCCATTTGTATATAATCCGGGTATTATCAGGCTTATTTTTTTGAAAATGTTTTTTGAGCTTTTTTATCTTAACTATGGCTTGCTTGGTATTTTGGCAATGTTACAATTTAAAGATATCCTTACACGAAGCCACTATAAAAATGTGTTTAATTGTCTTTATAATTAGTGATAACTTACAAAATTATAACTTTTAATAATTGCCTAATTTCGTATCCGCTTATTAAATGTAACTTTTTACAATACAAATATTCTTACAGCAAGCATTAAAAGCATATTTCGGGAACTTTAAGTGCAAAAACAGGAACTGTATTTTTAATTTTAATTAAAACGTAACTAATTTTACATAATTATATTTATAATGTAATCAGTTTTTTCTTGAAAAGTATCGGAAAGCTAGAATATACAATACTGTATTAATGTGTGGTATTATTTATCATTTCGTAGCATTTAATGTTCTTAAATATTGCATGCACTAGTTACATCTCCATTAAGTTTTTCTAAAAAGTGAAGCTTACAAACGTTTCTTTTTCTGCTTGTTCTTTGTATAGGTCAGTAGCTTAGTAATTACTTACAATACAATAGTTTTTTACAAACGTTTCTAAATTATTCGTATTATATAATTTCTCAGAATTTAATGTTCATTAATATTGGACGCACTAGTTACATCCTACTTGATCATGACTTTTCATCTAAAACAACCTGATTTCTGCATTATGGATAACATATATCCTTTATAGTCTATACATTATTTACATCGCTTTTATTTACACTTTCTTGTAAATATTGATTACAAGGAAATATATACATGTAGATAAATGTTCTTGCTAATTCATTCTCATCCTTGACATTTGCTTCATGCTACTCTTACTTTAAACAATTAACTTCCTTGCTCGAGAATCTAGAAGCTATTAAACTGTATCAGAACTTCAAGCGCATTCACCAATTTGCGGAGTACATGCGAAGCACGAATTAATATTTTACTTACAGTCAGTCTCAATGTCAAAGCATTGCGGAATAATTTTATATATTCAACCACTTTACTGCATATTCAATACGGCCGTTGAACAATATTATGCAACAATTTAAGATTAAAATCGCAAGCGGTAACTTTCTCCGCCTAATTAAATTTATTCTCTTGCATGCATTAAGTTTTTGTTAAGAAATTGTTATAAAGGCGGCAATGTGTTCTTAAAATTGTGTCATTCAGTTATGCCCGCTGCGTTTAGTTTTGTGCAGGAGTGCAAAACGAGTTGTAGGCGGCGTATTAAGAAACAAAAAATTATTCATATAAGCAAAAAAGAATAGGTACTGTTAATTCTGTTATATCATGCACTTCGAAAGAAATAGTAGAACTGTATTTGTTTAAATCCAAACGCGTTACAAAGATTAATCACAGGAATATGTATATATAACTTTAATATTTGTAAAGTTGCATTTAAAAAATTGATATTTTTGAGGTAATGACACCTTTAAACAAACCTTACGAGGGCGGCACAGAACCAATAGATGCCTCCGCGATAGGACAATGTTCTTATTTTTCAGCAAAGAAAACATTTGTTTTAATTTTATTGGGCTTTAGTTCAATCGAACAGAATTATTCAAATTTCTACAGTAGCGCTCAAAATAATTTCATATCTTCAAAATAATAAATTATTGATATTAAAAAATTATTTCGCTAACATTTCTATAATGAATTTATTGCGTGAAAGCTAAATAAATAAATAAAACGTTGTGTTTCTCATAAGCCTCATTCATGTCGGTCTTGATGGTCTAGTGGTTAGCGCACTTGTCTATAGATCCAATTGACGCGGGTTCGATTCTAGCTGAGGTCGGTGAGATCTCCGGGGAAAAATTTTAAAGTGGGCCTTCTGTCGGATAAGAAGTAAAGCCATAGGTCCATTGCGATGTGTGAAAAGCTAAAATTCACTACTGGGGTTGGAACTAACCCAAATAGGTAAAATTCATGGTTAGGGTATACAATGGGCAAAATATGGCCTAAGTATGGTACATATTAGAGATGCTTGGAAAACCGCTACCTAGATCTTGCGCAATCAAAATACAATGCGGTATAAAAGGTCTCATTCCTAAAATCAACTCTTATAACAATTACGTTTCAATTGATTATTAGTAAAACAGATATGGTCAAAATATTCTAAAACACGAAGGTGTGAAACTTGTTGAGCGCTGCTGTATGAATTCTCACGGCAATAAAGTACTATTTTCCAAACTCGTAATCTCTTTTGCAACTATTGCAAATCTGAAATAGATCTTAAAACACAGAAAACAGTAGCACTGAATAAATGTTCTTTAAGAAATAAAATATACTTTTTGGGCAAATTTCAGTGTTAGAAATCATAGGATATTTTACAAAAGTAAATACTTCCTTACTACTTGATTTTAATTCAAAGACCGCGTTAATAGTTTTGGTTCTGCACAGAGGTCATAAACTTAAGGATTTATGAGGCTTATAAATAACGCAACCAATTATTGAGGCTCCATTCCAAATAAATTAAATGTCGTGCCGAGAGTCCTCTGTAGTGAAAGAGCCAAACTGCATACAAAAATCGATTTATTTTGTACATTTCAAAGGTGCTTTAAATTTAACTACTTAGGCACTCTACCAGCTATTGCTAAATTTTATGAGAAAGTTGTGTATTCTCTCCACTTGAAGGACCCTCTTAATGTTTAATTTATTATCATCCCAAAAGGCTCTAATTCTAAATGGCAACTTTCTATTATATTTATTGTAGTACCGAAGAGAAATTTTAAAAGCATGTGAAATATGGCAGATGTTGAAGAAATCTCTTTAATATGTACAATTTCTACCGCAGTACATGACACTGATTAAACAAATAATATTGCGACTTGAATTTCCTTTGTCACGCATTTTAATCGAGCACGTATGGAACTTTCTTTATTAGTAAACCGAAAAAGTGTTAATTCTTAACTTTTACTTTTCTTGAATTAATAAAATCTATTGGATTTGTATGTATTTCGTTTCTTATGCGTACATTTTCAGCGGAACAAATTGATGGTTTTGAAAAGAATTATTGTATTGTAATAGAATACTAATTTTAGACTAGATAATTAATAGCTAAAGCATGCAATTTATAATGCAAAGCTTTTCAATTATTGCCGAAATGCGTTTTCATTGGAAACGCATTATTTCGTATGTTTGAAACAGAATTGATTCATTTTTATTTTACATAATCGAAATGCTGATAGCTACGAATAGTAGGTATATACTTTA
>JABXWE010011285.1:0-35217 GCA_014611495.1 Limonius californicus | reverse complement strand
TAGAGAAAAGATAGAAAGTTGCGGGTTGCGCCGATTTTTTGGAAATTTTGTGCTCTATTTAACTGTGTAAAAAGAGACATAGCCTGCCATTTAAAATTTTTATGAATACGTGCAATAACCATTACGATGTCAAACAGCGCCCTCTAGCTACCACGGTAAAATAAGTTCAAGAACAGTATATATTGCAGATTATTCAGTAATAAAATCTCTTTCAAACGAGCCCTAGTTTGTTTAATTCTGTTAACCCACACCGGAGTTATCCTTAATTGAAGAAAAGAAAGTTTAACCTTAACCCACCACTTTATTTGCAAAGATAGAGCAAAGTGAGTTAGATAAAAAAAGATTGCAAATTTTACAAAGATTACAATGCCACTATTTAAAATACCTCTTAACTTGGCATATTTTTGAGAAAAATCCCATTTTCTGATTGGTCATAGTAATTGCGACCCCTAGCGGTCATCCTACGAACTTGAAAATAATTTCCAGCGATTTCTCTTGGCCGATTTACCTATCAGTATTTTTTTCCCAAAGTTATACGATAAGTAGTTTCTGAGATACAGCCGGTGTCCATTCTTAGTTGGCCACCCGGTACATGCAGCATTTTCTTATATCGCTACAGTTCTTCGAATCACTCCTATCCTACAGACAATATATAAACTAGTTGCACAATATTTCACAACCAACGGCGTGCGTCTCATGCGGTCTTCCCTCCGTAAACTAAATGGAGCAGCTGAAGCGCGGCTAATAAAGAGTTTGAAAATTTACCTTTTTAGATGGAAAATTGTCCCTTCGGGGAGGTGTAAAGCTTGAGCCTGTCCATGGGTGTAGTGGTGGAGTTTTTACAGTTAGCTTCCCTCAAAACCCCCTGCTCTTGGCAGGATTTTTCAATATTACGTCTTACGACGAAATTTCGCACATATGTACTTTAAGCGATATTTTCGGAATTTTTGGGAAAACCGAATATTCTCCTTTCTCGGACTGGTGAATGGTACCGCAGAAAGCGAAAATAATTACGTATTGGGTTCGGACGCCCGAGGGTAATTTTAAATCTGCGTAACACTCAAGACGAGAGTTAGTGCCTAACTCTGGTCTTCTCCCTGCACGTGATAGTGTGTAGACCCGGGTTAAAGCTGCGTTTTCAGGACGCTAGATAAACGTCGCTCATACAGGGTGCGGTCAATAAACGCCGCCGAACGTCACACAATTTTTAAATTATTTAGTTTACTTCATAACCCTGCCATGTTATTGGTTTAAGACAGGAAAAGTAAAGAGTGTTGCCAACTTTCAATTCAAATTTTGGAACTTTGTCACGAGTATATTCAATTTAATTTACTGTTATCAACTTTTTAAAAATAATTTAAAATATCTTTCGAAGTGTTCAGATACATGAAGTAGTAGCAGCTTCTTCCCCAAGGCAAAAAAAATGGAAAATTTTACTTAATGGCATTTTTTGACTTTTAATGTTCTGTACAAAATAATAATAATTTTTACAGCTGGTCTATTGTTTAAGGTTTCCCACCAGGAAGAAGCTCTTACGCTGTATTTGTATATTATAAGCGCTTTACAGCTCCTTCATCTCATTACGTGTGAACTTAACAAGTGATAAATAAAAAGTCGAATTATTACAGAAATATAATGTTTGTCGTTTGTGATAAAGTGACTAAGCAACTCCCTTATTTTCAAATAATATTCTGCATCTTCTTCGTTAACTGGTCATGAAATAATTAACATACCTCATGTACTATATGGACAATGCTAAACTGTGGCAAACCTTTAACAACCCCGATATTTACAACAATTAAACACGTATTTCGGCAACTAAACTGTCATCTTCAGTAGGAACCCGAACTAACTAAAGTATCTTGATAATAATAATTCTTCTCCATCAAGTCAACAGTTGCAATCCAATGTCATTGGTGTTCTAAAGGTCGTAGTGGTAAGGGGTTTCATTCATTCATTGGTCCTTGCGTACTCCATGCGGAGCATAGGGCCTCAATAAATTTGTTTATTGAGGTTTCTATAGCTGTTTTATTTTTCGAAGGACAATGCTATTTATTTATCATAAACTGATTTATTAAAATGTTTGTGGAAAACAGCTCATAGAGTAATGCAAAAAGTATAAAATACAAATACCACCAACACAAATAACAAATATTAAAGGGAAGCACATAAAATACGCGCTTGTGAACCACTTCAGGAACTGAAATAATAAAATGTACTGGATGTGATTGAGAGGCAAGTGTAACAGATAAGCATAATGCTCATTCTGCCGCAACAAAAGAAGGAATTAAAATTTAATGTTACAAAAAAGTAGGCATGAGAATATTGTTATGGGATTTCAACGCGTAGGCGAGGAAAAGAAAAGGTATAAGCCGACAATGGGACAAGAACACACCGTAATAGAGAGAAAACTATCAACTTCACAGCAGGTACAAAATTAACACTTAAGTTAAGGAAATATTCAAGAAGTAGTAGTCCTTGAACCGTAGTATACAAGGGCGTCATGGAACCGAAATTAAATACGAAGGATACGCAAGATACCATCCCTACGGCAGCGAAAGAGCAATAGCTGAAAAATGAAAACTTCGGAGAATCTGACAGAACACTAGGTCACCAAATCACTACAACAGACTCAACAGTGCAGTGCAGAATCTAAAGGCAATGCTCCAAGATCTACAAAACCCGGCTATAGTTAATTACCGAGCAAATATTTTCGCTACTGACGTCTTAGACTGCTCACACGACAACTAAATCGCCCATAGTAGACACTACCTCCAATTCAGAAGATGATAGAAACTGGACCGAAACTGAGAAGGAGAAAACTGGCACATTTGCAACACACCCTATCAATGTAGTCTAGGTCTTCCCATCTAAACTAACTCTAGAAGAAGAATACGAAAAACAACATTTCCTGAAGACACCAGATCAGCTAAATCTACCAATGAAACATATTACACTAGAGGGAGTTGAAACCTCAGTTTACAGTTTAGATAACATTAAAGCTGTGACGAAAACTCCTACTCGAAAGAATAAAACTTCTTTTTGAAGAGCAAGATCTTATACCAGAACACCAATTCCAATTTAAAGACGAACACGCCATCATCAAGCAAGTTCAAAGATATCAAGCAGGGCTTTGATGAGAAGTATTGTACTGCTACATTTTTAGATGTAACTTAAACCGTTGATTAGATGTCGCATACGGATCTACTATCTAAAAGTAAAACATAAGAACTGGCCATACGCCTATCATAAATACGTACCCGATTAACAGAAACTTCCAGGTTAAATTACACGATGAAATCTCAGTCTTACATCTCAGATCTATGGAAACCCATCCTCTATCTACTATGTACAACAGCTGTACCCATCAGAAACCATACGATGGCAGCCACGTTCGCAGACGATTGTACTATCATGAAAATCGAGAGACTGTCTCTAAATATTTACAAATTGCTCTCAACCACATACAAGACCGATTACGGATCTAGCACATAGAGAATGAAGTCCAAACGTGTCCGCCGGTAACACTTAACAACACACCTCTCTCTCAAGCAGAAGACGTAAGATATCGAGGGATATAAATACATCTTTAATAAACAAAAACAACTGGGCATAAAGTCCTCAAAGTTAACCAAATGAACCTTAAACAACAAGGTAATAACGAACGATCAAAAAGTTTTCAAATTAAGGTTGGCTGTGAGTGCTATAAGGCATGTCGGTGTGGTCATGTTACGTATCGGGCGTGCCTTGGGTGTGTGTGTGCATTTCTACTTCCACGTAATATATACAAATTTCGAGCGAATCAGGACACCGTAATTAAAAAATCGAATCCGATGGTGTTCGATTACTACTACTCACGAGTGTGTTTAGTGTCAAGAATGAGTACCCATCTGTAGCGCACGACTGCGATCATTGATCAACTTGAAATATTGGATAAGATGTAGATTAGGCGGTGTTAATCATGAAAGATCTCTAATTAACAATACTTAATAATCTCTTAGTAAGATATATTTCCGATGACGTGGTGATGTATTGTGTAAATCTTGAAAAATAAATGTAACCGAAAGAATTTGTTTTCATGGTCGCCATGTCATGATTTTTAGTTTTACCGATCTGGTCACGCTCTATTAAACTAATAAAATTAATATAATCTAAAATAAGCTAAATAACAACCTCTGCTGCTGATTAAAGTATATAAATTGACAAGTATATTTTATTAAGCACTACATAGATCAGCTAATCCTTGGCAAAAAATCAAATTATATATACATTCTAACACTAAATTTAAATTTGGTAAATTTACTTGGCAGAGGTAAGCACTAAATGATAACTCAAATAATGGGATCTCCAGAATTTAACTCACAGAATAAAATTCTTTGTTACATAAGTACAGAATACTAAATTCTAATGTTTAAAATTTGTATAGTAGTCCAAAAAAAACTGCGAACAAGCTAGGCGATACATCACTTGGACATATTTAGGGAAGGCTAGCAATATACACAAAAAAAACTATGCACAGCATCCCACGTGCGATACAAGATTTTGTGGATAAAAAAAGGACATGAAATTCACAACAAACGACCTACTAGTGAGATTACACGTAGTCTCGCGATTCATAAAGTTTCCACCGATAAAGCAATAGAATTAGTAAAGAAGGTCCTCCCGGAAGAATTTATGAAACTCGTTCAACTGTGTTTACAATCTACCGTATTCAATTGGCAAGGAAATGGTTACAAACCCAAAGAAGTTCAAAGAGCAATCAGCAAGGCATCGAGTACCAAGGAGAAGGAAGATTGTATATCTAAGACATTCCAGGCTCTTCACACAAAATAGCACGCACACACAAGGGAATAAAATTAACACAGTGTTCAAACTGCACTCTGCTCTACGTCAACATTATACATCCTCTAAGGACGTAACAGGAGGAGTATACGAAATTTCGTGCATGTATATAAAATGCTACATTGGACAAACCGGCTACACGACTGCAGACATCGTCAATAACTACACAGCTCTAGCCGAAATCGTTGCAACCACAGACTACAAGATAAACTTCGAAGAAACAACCAACTGAACCTCCTGATACTAAGTAACCCTTGGAAAAGAGCTAAAGCGAAACACAATGGCAGCAGAAAATACCCACCGCCGTAGGCAACAAGCATGGCCATTACAAACCAACTGGCACTAACCGATAGAAACCCAGCACATGACTCTTCCTCCAATCAACCATGGTTAAGAGAAACTCCGGATCCGACAGTCCAACATTCATTATTCTTTGATAATGCTACTCGCAATGGTTAGCGAAATGTCAGACAGTCAGTTCTACGGCAACGCTGTCTAAGCCCGAAAAAATGATTTTATTAATCATGTTTATCGTCTTTTACAAAGAATAAAAATGCAAGGTTAGATCTTCGACTAAGAATAACTTTAAAATTAGGAATCTAATAACCAAATAGTAATACTATTATTTATTGAGTACTTCACTGAGAATAACTTGTACAAATATGCGCTCCTTGGTAGTGCATGTGTCACTTTTCCTGCAGCCATCAATCTGTTAAGATGGCAGTCCAAGAGTTCAGAAAAACGAAGACGCGAAATCAACGCCGCGCCATCGTTGCAGCCTCCGTTGCCACTGTTACCGCCGCCAACGTTTCCGCCACTACTGGCTTCCTTACCGCCGCCACCGCAGCCCGATCCTCCTACACCCAAGGAATATCAGGTGAGCATGTTCCAACTCCTTTATTCTCCCTAGTATTCCCAAAATCTGCACCCCCCCTCCTCCGATTTATGGCCAGATTTATATATATATATATATATATATACATATATTCGATAAAAAACATCTCCGACAATTTTGCATCCCAGAAGCCAGAAAGCCTTCTATTTCTTTCTCATCTCCCAAGGCTTCAAGAATATCCGGACCTTGGTAGCTAACTACACTCAATCCAAGCTCCGTGCCGTCACCAACAGCAAAGCGCTGGAAGTTTATCAGCTCTACCGCAAGGCATCCTCTATCTAAAAACTACCAACTGTCTCTATTGCCGCCCGTGACATTGATGACTACCATGTTCCGAATAATTTCGTCCCATAAAAACACCATTAATGATCTCCTCATCGATGGCATCCAACCTTTTGGCCGCAAGCACCCCTGCGAGACCTCCCCACCCCATACTAAACCGTCTCCAGTGCTCCAAATGTTTTGCCGGGCACTCCCTTCTGGACTACAGAAGCAAACTGATCTGCCCCCACCCCGGTAAATGTTGGACGTACCCCTAATACAACTACAGCATCTCGAAGTTGTCGCAGCAAATGTTCACAGTAACACTCTCCAAATAACCATAATGTTACTACAACCTCCCCCCCCCTCCGTCTCCCGAATTTCTAATAACCTGCTCAATTATGCTTCGCAAATCAATCACTACATCATCATAGGAGATTTCGATTCCTGTCACACCGATTTTAATGACATAACCAAACGAAACGGTAGATTTCTAGTCAATTCTCTGAACAATCTCCCCCTCGCCCGCCTTCATAACGATCTCCCCACTTGCATAACCCATAATGGGTGCTCTATTGCAGATTACATATTAGTCATTGACAATCTAACCCCCTTTCCGAACTCCGATTCCTCAATCGGCACAACAGTTACTTCTGATCACCTCCCCGTAATTTCAAATCCATTTTCCCGTGGCCCCCAGCCTCCACCAGATTTTGTCAAAATGTTTGACTACCCTAATGTCACTGAAATAATTTTCAAGAATTTATCTCCCATAATCTTCCCCCATTGTCCCATCAGATATCCCAGCCACCGTCGAAGACCAATTTTCAGAATTCACCGCCCTTATAATTGCAAACGCATCACCAAACCTAGAACTCCTCTTCTCTAACGCATTCTAGACCTTCAGGTTTAGTGGCGATCAAAAACGGTGAACCTAGCATGACTATTCCCAACCTCGTCTATCCATCTTCAAAACCAATTTCAAACGTCTCAACTCCCAAATTCGCCGTCCAACGACACCACCCTAAATAAACCCCAGGATAATGCAAACTGTTTCGTCCAAAACTTCTAC
Organism: Limonius californicus; assembly: GCA_014611495.1. Classification (NCBI taxonomy): domain Eukaryota; kingdom Metazoa; phylum Arthropoda; class Insecta; order Coleoptera; family Elateridae; genus Limonius; species Limonius californicus. The sequence continues at coordinate 28,147 of JABXWE010011285.1, read as the reverse complement.
AACATACACCAAGTCCCGGAAGATCCATCCTTCAACTAACGCTTCGTCAACGAAGCCACCCGTGCCACCGCCCATTTTCGACTAAATCACCCCAACGACCCACTTGCCGAAAATTCAAGCGAACCCCGACGGGAGCGGAACCCCATAGAAGCTCTAAAAGCACCAGAGCACCCGACCCAGGCCAAATAAAACTTCTCCTACTCAAAAATCTACAACGACGCCCTTTCAACCATATTCAACTCTTGCCTGCAAAATTCTTACTTCCGCACCCCATGGAAAAGTGCTTTTACAATCATAATCCATAAACCCGGCAAAGACCCTAAAAATCCCACTTCTTGTAGACCCTTTCCTCTTCTCAACATCATGGGCAAAACCCTAGATGAATTAAGGCTTCCCGGGTCAGAGAATTTTAGAATCCACCAACCTCCCTCCCTCCCTGAACAATTTGGTTTCCGACCCCATCGATCTACCACAAACCCCATCTCACAATTGCACACCGACTCGACCAAAAATGCCAATCAAAATCGGTGCACGCTCGCAGACTTTCTAGACATAGAGCATACATTCGATAAGGTTTGGCACTACGGTCTTATCCACAAACTTACCACCCTAAATTGCAGTCCCGCCTTCATCAAGCATTATCAAGTTCAACAACCGCTTCTGCAGGATTAAAGTCCAAAACTCATTCTCTTTCCCTGTTCACCTCCACCCCGGCGTCCCCCAAGAAGCCGTTCTGTCCCCTCTTCTCTACAACATTTACTCCCAAAACTTTCCAGTCTCAAATTCAGCCAGAACCAAAGGCAGGCTTTTCGCCAACGACACCGCCATATGGTTCTCCCAACGTACCTACCTATTTCTGAATTAGCCTCCCGAGAAATTCAAACAACCCTCAATAGAATCCTCGCTTAGATCTGCAAGTGGTGGATAAAACTCAATGCCGACAAATTCTCTTCTATTCTATACCAGTACCCCAACATGTACTGAAATCCACGATTCGAACCCCATTTCATTAATTTTTCAATTAATAACCAACCAATCCCCCTTTTAAACCAAGTACAATATCTCGGTATCACATTTTTTGGCACCTCCAAGGAACCCTTAAAAAAGTTCGTAACCACTCCAACCTGCTCCGTCGTATTCAAGGCCGCTTTCAAGGCTGCAATTCTCGCACCCTCCACCATACTTGCAACACCTTCATCCGCCCAATAATCGAATACCGTGTCCTCACCTACGCCTCACTCTCACCTCGTGCCCTAAAACAAATCCGCTAATGCGAAAGACAGATTTTCCATCGAATTTTCAGGTTAGACTTCCGATAGCCCAGTACACTAATTCACGAAAACCCAGGCATCGCCCCCATTTGCCGCCGTTTTCAAAAATCTTACATCACCCACATCCCCAACAGCAATAATCCCATAGTCCAAGCGACCCTCCGAATTTTTCCCAGACGCCGCAACCGAATTCCCAGGAAACCCCGTAGGAAACTGAACCACCCACCACAGCCCTCTTATCAAGTCTATATCCAGATCTTCCAGAAAATCTCCGCGACCTTGTTGAAAACACTCCCCTCACAATGCATGAGCATTGTTAATACTCGCAACCAATACTACACTACCTTTTATTAATTTACAGATACCATCCCAACTCAAAACCAAAAGAAGCAAGACCTCCAATCCCACGCCCACAAGCAGAAGCAAGAACCCAGAAGAAGGAAGAAAGTCCAGGGTTGAAGAGGGCCAAATCCAACAACGGCCCACTTATACAGGACATCATTAATTATTAATAGAAATATGAATTGTATTATTTTCATTTTTTGTGAATAAACGTATTTAGTGCATGCTAAATATTTTCTTGCATAATTTCTTCGCGTGCATGTAATTCGGCTTTATTGGTTTTGTCAACCTAATTGCTGACTGTGACAGCAAGTCTAATGGCGTAAAATAAATAAAAAATTAAGACATTTGTGGACTTTTTTATGATATCTTTTTCTGTCTTATTCAGAATGTATTTCGTATCTTCGGTAACTAACTATAGGTAATTGTTCTGAGTTGCTGATTGTATATTTTTTCAAACTATAAAGCCGCTACTAAATTCTATAAATATTTTGATATGAAGATAATTATGCCATGCTGAATTAAACTCGTTATATTTTTAATACATGACAGGATTGCTAAAAATACTGCTAACTATTCTGTAGTATCTAATAGACTCTGATACATTTCTTGTTCATATCTAGTTCTATCTAGCGAATTAAGTGTAAATATCTCTTATCTATTCGTACGAAGCACAATGTTCCTATATTGATTTATTAATTGTTTGTTGTCTCACTTTCCGTAGTATTGTATTAGCTTATATCATCTATCAAATTCTTATCACATCACGAAATATTCTATGAACTGGTTATAGCTTGTTAGAATTTATTTAAATTACTTTGACTTTTCTACCTTTTGGTAATTTAACAAATTTAATGAGTTTCTGAGACTGTGAAGTAGTAATTACAGATATAGTTTGTTTTATTACCCAATCGTTTTGATATAGAAATTAGAATCGTACTGTGTGATAGAAAAAATCGGTTTCGATTACGTACAATTTCGCTCATTGCTTTATCATGTCATGCATTTTCTGTGTCTATACCTTTTATTTTTATTATTGTTCATTAATTTAGTAACTGCTTTTAAATTTCCATTAGTTCGCTCTTAATGTCGCTATCCCTTCTTGGTTATTTCTATTCATTTATATCTATTTTATTATTTTAGCCAAAACTGACATTCTCTTTCAGGTTATGCTGTTCCTTTATTCACGGAGTTGCTGTAATATTTATAGATGACCTAGTACTTAAATGACTAGTGTGAAATTTATCAGCATATGAGAAAAATGTTATCAATGAAAGTTTTAATAAACACAAACGATTGATTATATTCACATACCTGACAATTCATTACGACTTTGAGAAGGATGATTTCATAAACTGACTTAGGATTACAAGCAGATTTTTATCGGATTGAGGAATGCGCATTCCGATATTTGTATGTGCGAGCGTAATGAAATGAAGCATCTCATAAATGCAATGACATTGATAACAAACAAGGAGAATGAATACTAGAACAGAATTCAGCAGAAAAAAAGGAGCACCAAAATATATGAAAATGGCAAATATTAGGTGAATTTTACAATATAGTGAGGGTGTACACCTGATGAAGGAATTGGGCCTGCAAGACGGAAGGTCGGGACCTGTTATCCATACTCTCGGACCCGTTTGTCGGGGTCCAAATTCATGATACGTGGTGAGCATCACGCAATAAACAATCGCATTATTACGCCTTGTTCATTCGAACTGAGGTACATAATTTTTTTAATTGACCGGGTAGACCGCCCCCTGAGCATCGAATCAGGAATTTGAACTCCCAACCTTGCGCACCGCAGCCTAGTGCTCTAAACACACTGGCGCTGTATCAATATAAAAAAAACAAATAAATAAATCTGTATTATTTCCTTTTAGCCAAATCAAATTAGGAGGTGGCCAAGAACACAAAGCTGTAGAAAAATACAGGAACAGCTCGAAACCGACACGAATATGAAAGGAGATAGCGGCATATAAATAATAAATAGAAAGAAACAAATAAAACGTATTCCTTTGTTTGGATAATCCCCACTAAAATTAACCCAGAGCCATTAAATTACAGTACAGTTCCATATTAGGACAGCAAAATAGACAGTGTGTAGATAGATGAACCGTAGACGGACTTATCCATCAAAAACAACGTGAGTAATGGTCGTAAAATAAACTATTACATCAACAGCGTACCTTCTTGAAACCTTTTATTTTCGGTCGACCAACGTCGTTATTTTTACACAAAAATTGGTCAATTTAAAGAATTATTTTTAGATTTCGTGGAGGTAATGACAAAAAAAAATACACATATCTCTAAATCTTCAACATTTTTATCCGAAAGTCGTTAGAAAGATGGCAAATTAAAGTAAAACTTCCATTCTTCGTTACATCGGACATTTTTAGCGCACCAACCTCGTATCGTTTTTTCAAAGATTCGGGCATCGCGGATCAATCAAGAAGTATTAGCATCATTGAACCTTGCGCGTGTTTATACGTGAAATCTACAAGAAAATTGTACTTTCTTTAAAGAAACTGCTATTTTTAGTGGACCAACCTCACTTCTTGCATACAAACATGGTGATAGAACGTACCAGAAGAGCGCGCCTCACAACCTTCTCAGTAGGGCAGAAGCGTCAATAATCAACAAAGAAATAGCTTTAGCTGACTTCTTGGACATAGAGGGGGCATTTGATAACACCTCCTTTCAATCAATGATCTCTGCCAACCGAAAACATGGCGTCGGCGACATCACAAACAGTTGGATGAAAACCATGATAGAAGTGCGCCAAATTCAGGCTTGTCTGGGAGAAGAAACTCTCAGGGCACATGCAGCCAAGGGCTGCCCACAAGGGGAAGGCTTATCCCCCCTTCTATAGAACCTGGTGGTAAACGAACATCTACAGAAACCCAATAATGAAGGGTTCTACGCCCAAGGTTATGCGGATGACATAGTCATCCTCATTAAGGGCAAACACCCAGCAATCATGGCAAACCTCATGCAGAGGGCGCTAAACACCACTCAAAGGTGGTGCGTAAGGGAAACCCTCAAGGTTAATCCCTGTAAAACATTAACAATACGCTACACCAAGAAAAGAGATACAGGGGCATTTGACAACCTGACAATCTTTGGTGAAAGAATTCAGGTTAGCCAGGAGGTCAAGTATCTGGGCTCCACCTTGGACGCAAAATTGAACTGGAACATACACCTGAATACCATCTCAAACAAAGCCAAAATGGCCCTTATGATGGGCAGACACATGTTTGGTAAAACATGGGAACTAAAACCAAAGATGGTAGAATGGTATTACACTGCGGTAGTTAGATCCATGACAGCTTATGCAACTGCATCTATGGAAGCCCTTCTGGGACTAATCCCTTGAGAGATATATATGTATAAAAGGGGGAGCCTGGATTGGAGCACATAGAATGAAATCTACCGGCAACTGACACACCAGCTAGAAACGATATGGACACAATGGAATACAGGGTGTAGCAGAAGGTAACCCCATCCTTCAAATGGGTAACGACTTGTCCTTCCAGGGTATTCCTTTGACAAACCATTCACTGTGAGATATAATCGCAATGACTGGGCCCAAGGAACCCCACTTCAGCTGTCAAGGGGGCTAGTCTGGTTCACAGACGGCTCCCGCACAGCAGAAGGCACAGGGGCCGGAATACATGGCCAAAGACCAAAGGAGAACATTAGTGTACCCCTGGGAAATAAGACCACAGTCTTTCAAGCTGAAATCTTTGCAATAATGCAATGTATCCAGGAAAATACAAAACACGGGTATACTCAGCAACGCATAAGCATCTTATCTGACAGTCAAGAAGCTTTAAAAGCATTTGAATCACCTCGCGTTAATTCCAAAGTAACGAGGAAATGTCGTAGTTCAGCTCATATGGGTGCCAGGGCACACGGGGTAGAGAGAAACGAAAATGCAGATTCCCTCGCGAAAACCGGTGCATCCGCCACGTTTATAGGATCAGAACCTGTATTCGGTATCCCCAAACAATGTTTCCGAACAGCAGTAAAAATGTGGACCATTATACAACACATTTCTCGCTGGGAGGCAGTACAGGGACAAAAACTGGAGCAGGAAATAATTGGAACGCCTTCTCGCAGACTAACAACTGACGTCCTCCATCTAGGACAAATTCATATTAGACGGTTGGTAGGACTTGCCACCTGCGGAAACACCTTCATAAAACGGGTGTATACAGAGAAGACACGCTGTGGAGATTGTGTGAGGAAGAGGAGGAAACAGCCTCACACATAATCTTCGACTGTCCAGCACTTTAACGCAAGAGACAGTAACTATTCGGGAGAACACTTCGTGAAACAGTTCTACCTTGAAAGAATCGGGAACGCACAAAAGACCATAGAGTCGAAGTGCAAACCGGGCTAACTAACCCACTTCAAAACCCTGCTGTTAATCAATCAATGAATCAGTACCAGAAGACAGTATTTTATGTATTAACTATTAAAATAAAGTAGCTCTAACAACTTCAAACGACGGACCAACCTCGTTGTTTACATCAACAGACGCGCAAACTTGGGGATACAAAGAATTTTTTTATATTCTCTAAACTATAACGGGCTTATCCGTCAAAAGCACCATAGTAAATGTAGCTCCCTTACAACTCCCGTATTTAGTAGGCCAACCTGATTTTTTATAACTAAATGTGGTTGGAGGAATAACTCAAAGAGATATAGCACAATCTCGATTTAACGCATCCCGATGTAACGATTCAGCTCTTGTTTCTTCTCCACTCCGCCTCTCTCTGGTATCACTACCTTAAAAGGCTTCCGGAAGTCGAAGATAGTGCCGATTCTGTCAATATTCATACTGAGTAGAGGCTTTCTGTTGATTTTCTCGAAGATCACGGTATGGTCCCGCCTTCTGTGGATGAATCTCCAGTGACCATTCGCCTTTATTCTGTAGACCGCTAGAAGTGCCCGCGATTCCAGTACTAAATGTAGTGGAAGAAGGTCCAACAGCTTCCATTACCGCAGGTGATGTTGAAGTTATTGTCCCTGTTATGCCAACCTCTTTACCTTGCAGGGTTTACTTTAAACTCAATTGTCCGTGGTCTTGTGTCACTAGACCAAATAGTCATAAATAACACTTGGCAGCACCATCCTGGTGAAAGGGTACTTACACATTTTGTTTTTCATATTTTCATCCGTTGTTGTAATTTATCTAGAGACTCTTGTAGATAATGCGATGCCGTCTCTGGATCTTGGTGGGTTGCGCCGTTATTGCTGTTTCATCGGCGTATGCGGCTATAGTTGTATGTAACGACATTGGTATGTCCTGCCCGGAAGCACTCCAGGTTGAATAGAATACATCCCTGTGATTTGCTCTTTATATTTAACCATGTACTATCTGCCGCGAAGGTATGAATTGAAGAATTAATAAAAAGGATGGGATAGATTTTGCTCGAGTTTGTAGAATAGCCCTGGGTTTCACACCTTGTCAAACGCTTGCATGTCCAGAAAGGCTACTGAGCAATAGTTTCTGCTTTCCAGGGATCTCTTTATGGTCTCATCTACACAGTTTCAATCTCTTAATCAAGCAATAGTTTCTCGAGGAGTTTCGATAGAATAGGCAACAAGCTTATATGACGCTACAATGTAACTTCCTCGGCAGGTTTAAAAAGAATAATTGAGGTTGTATTCCATTGGGATGGAAATATCCCATACCTAGAATTGCATTATAGATGTGAGTTAAGAATGTAGAGATTTTTCCGGCAACTGTTTGATGATTGTTCCTGTTATCCATCACAGCCATTTTAGAATTTAAGTTCTTAGCAATCATATTTTTCACTTCATTGATCTTCTTCCTTCTTCTTTCTGTAGCACTACAACCCTGGGTGGGTTTTGGCTTGCTCCGTTACACCCTGCCATGCTCTTCTATCGTGAGCTGTCGCCCTCCAGTTCCTTATTCCCATTGTGGTTAGGTCTGCCAGTAGATCATCGTTCCACCTTGTCCTTGGTCTTCCTCGTGTTCTTGTTTCTTCCGGTTTTCATTCCGTTAGTTTCTTTGCATCATTTCCATCCTCCATCCTTTTTAAATGCCCCCACCATCTTATTCTCTGCGCCTTGATGAATTTGATAATGTCTTGAGCTTGTCGTTCATTGTTTAAAGCGTCTGTGTTCCATTTACATCTTCTACCTCCCTTGTTTGATTGTACTGCTGCGATTCTTTGTTTGAGTACTGCACCTACCAGGAAATGGTCCGATTCACAATTTACCCTTCTGTATGTCCTCACGTCTTTGATTGAAGAGGCACGTCTTTCACTGATCAATAGGTGGTCTATTTGATTTAGTGCAATGCCGCCTGGCATGGTCCACGTTTCTTCGTGAATATCTTTCTGCGGGAAGCATGTACTGCTTATTGTTAAGTTCACTACCCTTGCTAGCTAGCAGGGCCTCTCTCCATTTCCGCCAGTTAGTTCATGTAAGGTGTGTCTACCCGCGATGTCTCTTAATGAATCTTCAACGCCTATTTTCGCGTTGATGATGCATTGGAATGTTCTCACAAGTGGTTAGTAGATCATCATAGAATTGTTCAATATCGATTTCTCTGGCATCTTCTGTTGGAGTATAGCAGGTTATTAGAGTAGCGTTAAAGAATTTCTTTTCTATTTGTAATTGGCACATTCTGTCGTTAACTGGTTCGAAACCTAATATTGATTTTCTTAATTCTTTGTTTACCAAAAACCCAATTCTACTTTCTCCTCGTTTTTCTGTGTTTCCACTACATAGGAGGGTGTACTTATTTTTATCTAGTCTTCCTTTCCCTCTCCATCTAATTTCCTGTACTGTGGTAATGTCCATCCGGTATATCTCCAGTTCTTCCGCAATTTCTTGCATTTTTCTAGCTTGAAGCATGGAGTGCAAGAGTGTTTCAAGTACCAATTCTATGTTCCAACTCTTTGTCCATTTTCTGAGGCATGGGTCGTCTTAAGTTTTCCCGTCCTGTCCGAGGCTGTCTCTTAGCTATCGTAACGATGTGTTTTACGGGGATGAGGGTGTAGGCCTCGCGTCCTACCCCCTTTTTGGAGTACCATTTCTCCCGCTCTCGTCAGCCCTGACCCTTCCTTCCACCTGGGTTATCAGATCTCCGGAGGGGTTGCTCAGGTTCCCCAGGGTCCGCCACCTTTATCTTCATATAAAAGCTACTTGGAGGTGAAAGTCGGAATTCGGTAGGAGAGGTTATGCAACGCTAACTGGATGCGGCGTCGTGAGGTACTCATGCACTAACCCTTCATTGATCTTAACTACCTTTTTATGAGGAGCTACTTAGTAGGAATGCGTTTAAGATTTCGTCATCTTCTCTCTGGGTAACCTCTCTGAGAAAGGGCTGCAAAACCATTGCAAGGTGTTCTACAAAGGTCGTCGCTTTTTGTCTGTTATCCCTAGCCTCATTCCTAGCAGTATTTCTTATGGGAAGAATATTCTGCTTGTTTCCCTTCACTTTCTTGGTGGCTTTCAACAGGAAGTATTCAGTTCCTTCGGTCGGCGATAACTCTTCAAGGTTTCGAATGGATTTATTAAATGTATATTTATCTTTTGGAGATATAGCTTCCACCCACTTTTCCGTAAATTCTCTATTCAAGAATGGCTGCTTTGACTGAGTGTGAGTAGTTCCGCCGTTTCTTGATGTCACTTCATTCGGGCGTTGATTCCCAGGCTGCATTTTGGACCGTGCATGTTAGATACACAACAGCATTGTCTATTTCTTCCGTTGTTTTAAAGAGACGTTTTGCTTTAATTTTTCTAACAGTAAATGCCTGAATAATTCCAAATCTGTTCTTCTACTAATTAGAGTTACAAGGTTCAGTTTTTCGATTAGTTTGTTGCTAAATGTAATCATTACTGGAGAATGATCGACCGCAAAATCTTAATTTTGCTCTGTTACGAGATGATTTACAGCAATTGCTTTGATAACACAAAAGTAATTAAATATAAAACACCTTCTATTCTTTCTAATCATCGTTTTTAACGGACCAAGCTCAATTTGTACAATACAAATGTATTCAGACAGCGTGATTGTGCAAATATTTTCTACATTCATACACCTTAGACGTACTTTTCACCAAAAATGCTATAAGGGTGGTTACGCACATCTTCTCCCTATAAAATCCATTTTTAGCGAACCAATATCGTTTTGTTACATATAAAGCTAACACCATGACCACACGATCATTTTCCCTATGCGAAAATCTTTCTTCTTTTCTCTATTCAAAAATCAATAAAAATAAAGAATCTTGCAAAAAATCAATAGCTAGTGTTTTTTGCAACAATTTATCTGTTTGAGATAACTGTTAAGGACTTATACGATAGGGTTAAAAGTCGACGAAGTGTTATCATTCAGATATATATGATAATTCCAGAATCATCGCTTATCAGTTCAGCCGAGGTAATCGATTATTGTGGTGGTGTTTATTCGGTTACCTACAAAGTGAGTAATTTATACATATTAGTTTTATTTTTGTAAAAGTGTTAATCATGTTGGTTGTATATGGCACAGGAATTTGAAGTTCAAACTTCTTTACTAATTTAAATGAAGAAGAAAATAGTTATTTGTTTATTCAAATTTTGATTTCGTGTGATGTTTGTTTAAGTTTTCTATGAACAAATTACTCTTCCGAATTAGAATATTCAAACTTTGTTAATACTTCACCAATAATAAGCCTGGTATACTCGTATTTAGGCTTAAGTTGGTTCAAAACATCAGTACTTCAAAAGTAGCTTATCCCAAGCCCAGTTTTGACCTTTGCTCCTGTGTTACACGTAAAAAAATATTTAAAAAAATATGTAATTTTTTCTGTTATTCGTTTGGTTACATACTTTATCTAAAATTGTTGATTCTTGTCATGTTTTAAAGGATATTATTTTTTATTTATTAACGTGAGTGGTAATCTAAGAAGGTATTTTGTACCTAAATTGCATATTTGAAGCAAAATTGAGTAAAACCCTAATAGAATTGTTTCGGAATGACAACATTTATAGAACAAAAACCTAAGCTTGTTAGATAAACGCTAACCAAAAATTCTTATCATTGTGAAAGTAATCGAGATAAACAATGAAGCCGTCTATGTCCAATCATCGCATTCCTGCACAACCATCGATACCTTTATCTGGCAATCTAATTTGTAATTTTCGTAACAAATACGCGAATAGTAAAGTGTGTCCTGGAATTTTCCTTTCAAATAGGTTTATGCCCATTTACGGCAATAAATTGTAAAGCAGCCAGTTCTTTGATCTAATATGACTGAATTTGTAACCACTAATAGAAATGTCAAAATCAGTACTAAAGAATACATAAAAAATATATGTACGGGCAACAAGGAGCATTTACAAACATAAATAATCTTGTAAGTAATAATGGCAAGATGGTCTAAGACCCCATGAAGAGGTTTGGTCTGCAAGGCGGAAAGTCAGAGCTCTCACACCCGGTTGTCACGTGTCAAATTTATGACACGTGGTGATGTGGTGGGCACCACGCATTGGCAACCTTGGGATTACCCCTTGCTCATTCGAACGTTGGTATCTAATTATTTAAAGCGACTGTGTAGGCCGCCCGCCAGGCCTTGAGTTCGGGATTTGAACTCTCGACCTTCCGCACCAGAGCCTAGTGCTCTAACCACTGGACCACACTGGCACAATCTTGTAGCTATAATTAGTAAAATATCTAAAATGCAACAGTAAATAGTTTTCTAATGTTATCCCACTTCATGTAGTTAAGCAAGAAATACAGCAAATAAAAAAAATTCTTATTTTCAAAATTTGAAGAACCTGTACTTGAAAGTTTTTCGTAGCCTAAACCTGATTAAAAATGTACTTCTAAAACTAGAACTATGCACTAAAAAGGAAAATACTCAGGAATAAACAAGAAAAACGTACACCAAGAATTTATAGATACAATGGCCCCTGGTTGTCGAACTTAATCCATTACAGAAAGGTATTCGGGAACTGTACTGTTCGAAAACCGAACGATTGGAGAACCAAACTGTTCGAAAACCGAACTGTTGGAGAGCCAAACTGTTTGAGAACCGAACTGTTGGAGAACCAAACTGTTCGAGAGCCGACCTGTTGGAGAACCAATCTGTTGAAGAACCAAACTGTTCGAGAACAGAACTGTTCCAGAGCCGAACTATTCGAAAACCGAAGTGTTGGAGAACTAACCTGTTCGAGAACCGAACTGTTCGAAAACCGAACTGTTGGAGAGCCAAACTGTTCGAGAACCGAACTGTTGAAGAACCAAACTGTTCGAGAACCGAACTATTAGAGAACCAAACAGTTCGCGAATCGAACTGTTAAACAAATGTTAAGGTTCTTTTTCTCTTCCGCCTCACTAAGTACCTGTCCAATGGCGTTTGTTTTTGCCTGCGTTTTAACACTTGCCAGAAGGAATTAGCATTCAATACGTTAATGACCTTGTTTGCGACTTCTTTGTTAGGGTGGCTTTTCTCCACAAAACTTTCTAATTCTCCCCATTTTCGAATCATTTCCTTAATTAATAACCTAGAAATGTCCCGTCCCTCCTCCATTAGTTGATCGGGAACAGAGTATTGCGTTTGGCGACCCAGTAAGAACGAAAAACACATTCGATGGCCGAGTTTATGTTTGAAAACCGAGACTTTATTTCACTAAAAGTTAGGTCGAAAACCGAGGGTTCACTGTACATGTCATGGCTTTGAATTTGCATCTGCTTAAAAACCCACTGTCTACTAACAATAATTTTAAAAAATATTGCTTCCACTGTATGCCTTGTTTGCTTCAATTACAAAATCGCGTTAACAAACATACACCTTTGTGGCATTAAAGTGATCAGATTTGTTACCCTAATAATAACCTTTTAAAATGGAAATGACTATGGTAGAACTCCTGCTACAAAAGATTTTAAACAACATTCTGTAAAAACCTCCTATAATGTTTATCTGCTGCATGAGACTTCACTTTACTGTTTATCTTTTGAATGGGATTTCATAAAGTAATGACGCATATTATAAACTACCTTACTTTTATTATTGATTTGTTTGGTTATCTTATCAATCGCTGCAATTATATGCCCATTATAAATATTAGAAGTTCGGATTCAATTTAAATGCAGATACTGCTTGATTTAAATTCTCCTACAAATAAATAAGCGTCAGGGTTAAGCAGTCCGTACCACACCCCAATCACCCCTAAATATCATCTTCAAAAGTCAATACAGTAAGACTTCATTTAACGCTCAGAATGCGTTCCTAGAAGACAAGGTGCTAAACGAAACAGCGTTAAACGGGGTCTTTTTAACGCATATTAAGCAGGGATAGGGAAACACGCAACCAAGATATAGAGATTTTAAGATATTTATATATTGACTTGCAAAATACAGGGAAAACAAATGCAAGGTACAAGCATATAATTGGTGTTGTAGGGAATTACAGCGCTACGTGGAATTGTCACATTTCTCTGATTGGTTCGTATTATATACGAATCAGAAAAATACCATGACAAATTGAACAAGGGTAAATGGAATATCTAGGAGTTTTTAGGATTCGGAAAAACCCGCGTTATATCGAATCAGCGTCATTCGGGGTAGTGTTAAACGAGGTTTTCCGTTATATAATAACTCAACACAGGGGTAACAAAACTTTATTGAAGATTCCAACACCAGATGAATAGTTCCCAATGCAATTGGTTGCAATTAAATAGGACCTTAATAATCCTAACATACAGAGAACTATATGTTTGAAAAGCCAACATATCATTTACATTGAATCCCTGGTTTTTTTTCTAGTAGTCAATATGAGTGAAAAATCGGCCTTGGGTACAGACGACCTGGTTACAAAAAATGGCGCAGAAAAAAAAGAGGATCCACTAGATGCGTATGTCTTATCTTAATTTAAGGGATTTTTATTTTATCTGACTTTTATCACACAGGAAATTCGCAGAGGAAAAGGAACCTGAAGATAAAACGAAAAAAGAAGAACCAGTTCCATTTTTCAAAGTTGTAAGTAAACAACCAGCCAAAGGTCTAATTATTATTAAACTGAATATCCATAATTGCAATCTTCTCACCAAGTAAATAATAGCTGTTTACTATTTGCCAGCTTCCCGTATACACCGTGTCTACTACACCTACTCTGTAGTTATAAGTTTATAGCTTCCACTACAGGGGGTCTCTGACTAAAGAGCAAAACAAAAAAAATTAATGTTATCTTTTAACTGAAAAAAGTTATAACAAAAAATAAAAAAGAAAATTATTAGAATTATTTGCCCCCCTAATAGCTCGTTATGATATATCTTAATTTCCTCTCTTTTGCCGTTTTCTGCACCCTCAAATAGCATTGTTATTCTTACATTCATTAGTTACCCATTACTTTCATCGATTTTATTAACATTACCTTTCCACAGTACAGATATGCCACAGGACTAGACAAATTTATGCTTCTTTTTGGAAGTCTATGTTCTATAGGCACAGGAGTATGTCAACCATTGAACGTCCTCATATTCGGAACACTCACTGGAAATATAATAGAATTCGCCATGGAATTCAGCAAACCTCTAACCGACGAAGAACGGGCGGCAGCTGAAGATAAATTTATGGAAAACATTATAAGTTTTGCTGTTTACAACAGTTTGATCGGAGCTGCTATGTTAATTTTGAGTTACCTGTCTACGATGCTTTTCAATTACAGTGCCATACGACAGGTTTGCAATTTTTTACTCGATACAAGAAACGAAATTAATGCTAAAATTAATACTTTCTTCCAGATTCATAAAATTCGTACGCTCTACTTTAGAAGTGCCCTAGACCAAGATATACCTTGGTATGACGCTAACCAAACTGGCGATTTTGCAAGTCGAATGTCCGAGTAAGTATTTTTGAATAATTTTTGTTACCTTAACTAAATCTAAAGGAAACATTATTAGAACATGTAGTTTTATTTTGCAGAGACATAACCAAGTTGGAAGACGGCCTTGGTGAAAAAGTAGCCATGTTTATGCACTTCCAAGTAGCCTTCGTTGCAAGTTTAATCCTGGCCCTGGTTAAAGGATGGGAATTGGCTCTCATTTGCCTCACTTCCTTACCAATCTCAATGATCTCCTTGGGAGTAGTAGCTCTACTGACAAGCAAGTTGGCCAAGAAGGAAATGGATGCCTACGGTGCTGCAGGGGCAATTGCTGAAGAAGTGTTAAGTGCGATTAGAACCGTGGTTGCCTTTGGTGGACAACACAAAGAAATTTCCAGATATTCGGAAAAACTAGTTTTCGCTAGGAATAATAACATAAAGAGGTCGTTTTTGGCTGGCCTGGGTTTCGGTATGCTTTGGTTCTTTATCTATGCAAGCTACGCTCTTGCTTTTTGGTATGGGGTCAAGCTGGTACTGGAAGAAAAATATTACCCAGAATCTGAACGAACCTACGATGCTGGAAATATGGTCACTGTAAGTAGAGTTAAGTCAATAACGTTGATATTATTCACCAATATGAATTTCGTCAGGTCTTCTTCAGCGTGATGCAAGGCAGCATGAATTTTGGCTTGTCGTCGCCTTACATAGAAGTGTTTGGGATTTCAAGAGGTGCAGCAGCGAAAATCTTTTCTGTAATTGACAACATACCGGTCATTAATCGTTCTAAAAATAACGGCAAGAAACCACAGAAAGCGGGGGGCAACATAGTCTTCAAGGACGTTCACTTCGATTATCCTTCAAGGCCTGATGTTAAGGTAATACATAGCCATATATAATTATATATATACATATAATATATATATGCTGTGATTGGCTTCCAGGAATTCTTCCACGTAGCTTCTTGGTCCTGGTCCCAGTACCAAGAAGTTGCTACGCGGAAGAATTCCTGGAAATCAATCACAGCATACAACACCCGCGGAAATCTCAAAACCAAAAAAAAAATAAATATATATATATATATATGTATGAATGGCAACCTCGACACCGGTATGGTAAAAGAGGAACTGATAACGAAAGAAAGAAAGATATATGCATATGGCTGATCAAGTTATAATTGTGTTTTTACGTATAGATATTGCAAGGGCTCAATTTAACCATCAAGTCAGGTGAAACCGTTGCTCTAGTAGGCAGCTCCGGATGCGGAAAGTCGACATGCATCCAACTGATGCAAAGGTTTTACGACCCATTATCTGGCCAGGTAAAAATTCCATGGAACTAATTTTCAATTTAAATTTAATCGAATTAACTTTCAGATTTATTTGGACGATAACAAATTGGACGAACTTGACTTAAACTGGCTTAGGAGCACCATCGGCGTAGTTGGACAAGAACCCGTCCTATTTGGCACCACTATCGCGGAAAACATTAGATATGGACACATGTCGGCAAGTCGAGACGACATCGAAAGAGCTGCCAAGAAAGCCAACGCACACATTTTTATTTCGTCACTCCCTCATGGTTATGACACTTTGGTTGGCGAAAGGGGGGCCCAACTCTCTGGTGGACAGAAGCAACGCATTGCGATTGCAAGAGCACTCGTGCGTGAACCGTCTATTCTCCTCTTAGACGAAGCCACATCAGCTTTGGACACTAACAGCGAAGCCAAAGTACAAGCAGCTCTCGATAACGTAAGTTAGGTCATATAAAAATCTCACCATCGAACAACTGCGATCAAGACCTACCAGATTACCAAGTTGGCAGACCATAATCGAGACGCTCACTCTTCTTACGGAAAAAGGTCTACTACTTGACTGCTCTTAGACAATAATTTTGACCAAACTGGAAAAAACACAACCAATATTCACAACAATGACCACAAAATTATTATCAGATACATTCGCACTACTAAAATATATTCATATTGAAGAAAATCTACCACTATTCATATTCAATATGTCGCGTATAGGGTTTTAAACTCTGTATATTTACAAACTGATTGCTGTATCAAGCGTTTACTGCCGACTCAACTGAATCAAACACCTACATTTATTACCATAACAACCACATCATAATCAAATAAATACATCTAATGGCCGTGTAGATTACGAAAAGCGGCAGACCAAGTTCAATTTGCTTCTATTTTACCGGCGACACTGTATGCGGTAATTATCCATTGGTGTCATTGCTAAGTTATAAACATTAAGTTTAAAAAACTTTAGACCAAACGTCTCCCTTACTGATTTTCAATAATTACTGTATTCGTAGGCCAGCCAAGAATGCACAACCATCATAGTAGCCCATCGTTTGTCCACCATACGCAACGCCCACAGAATTGTTGTTCTCTCAGACGGAAAGGCAGTGGAAGAAGGCAACCATCAGTCGCTAATGGCCAAAAAGGGCATGTATTTCAACCTAGTAACAACTCAGGCGTCGCCCCATGGTGTTTCAGAATCAGGTTGGTTACGCCACCAAATATATTGTACTAAAATTAGCTAATTTAATATCTTCCAGATTCAGACGATGGAGTGGTTCAAATGTTGGATGATAAGAAGGATTCGATAGTTCAGGATGTTATTAGTGTAAGTTTGCAGGGCAGAAGTTTAAATATGAAATCAATGTTAATATTTTTCAGATAGAGGAAATAATGGATGATAACGAACCGAGTCCTGCTTCCTTATGGGCAATTATGAAAATTAATGCCCCGGAATGGTGGAATATACTGCTTGGGTGCTTAACCTCGATTGTAATGGGAGCAGCCATGCCCGCATTTGCTGTCCTGTTCGGAGAAATCATTCGAGTACGTATAACAAAATTATTCCTTACCAATTGTTATTCAACAATGTATATTCTTGTCTTATAGATCCTTACGGAAAGCTCAGACGATTACATAAAAGAGCAAACAAATAAATTCGTAATACTTTTTGTAGTAGCCGGAGTAGTTACGGGTCTCGCTACCTTCTGCCAGGTAAAAGTTTGCCCAAAATAAAAATTAACTAGGCTAACAGTTATTATTTGCATAGATATACATGTTCGGTATTGCCGGAGAAAAACTTACCATGAGACTACGCCATCAAATGTTTGAAGCAATGCTCCGACAAGAAATGGGATGGTTTGATAAAAAGGAAAATGGCGTTGGTTCGCTTTGTGCCAAACTTTCCGGAGAAGCTGCAAGCGTTCAAGGGGTAAGTTTATACCAATTGGATAGTTAAAGTTAAATACCCAAATCAGATCTAATTTAAATTAAGAAAGAAAATCTTTTATAGGCAACCGGCCAGCGAATCGGAACAATTCTTCAATCCATATCGACCTTGACCCTTTCAGTAGGTTTGTCCATGTACTATGAATGGCGACTTGGCCTGGTTGCAATGGCATTTACACCCGCCATACTGATAGCCATTTTCTTCCAACAACGACTTATGAACGTGGAAAATCAAGGCCACCACGCATCTTTAGAACGATCGACCAAGGTTTGATTTTAGGTCCTTCTGCTAAAACATTTTGGATAACGTTTGCTTGTAGATCGCAGTGGAAGCTGTTAGTAACATAAGAACAGTAGCGTCCCTAGGTTGTGAAGACACCTTTTATCAACAGTACACGGTGGAACTTTTGCCTCACCATAAAATTCTTAAGAGAAACACCCATGTAAGGGCTATTGTGCTTGGGATGGCCCGCAGCATCATGTTCTTCGCCTTTGCAGTGTGCATGTACTATGGAGGCATTCTCATTAGGGACGAGGGTATGGCTGTTGAAAACGTATTCAAGTAAGTTAAAACATAACGAACAGTAAACAATTTAAGACTTGCAGGGGTGTCGTCAAAATGGCACAACTGTTGATCTTATATTTTTGTTAACTGATTTGGCTTTAAAACCCAAATACTTCGTTTTAGGGTCTCCCAGTCGTTAATAATGGGCACTGTATCAATTGCGAACGCCTTGGCTTTCACGCCAAATTTACAAAAAGGCTTAACAGCAGCTGCCAAAATATTAAAATTATTAAACAGAAGCCCCGCTATTCAAGATGTTCCAAACGCAACCTCGCAAGCATGGGTAAATTTAGTTTCTTCCTCGAAAAAGCTGCTATTTTAATATTTAACTATTGTTTAGGAAAAAGGCAACATAGAATACTCCCAAGTTTTCTTCTCTTATCCCACAAGACCAACTATCCGCGTGCTGAAAGGTCTAGACCTTTCTATTTTAGAGGGTAAGACGGTAGCCTTGGTAGGTCCCAGCGGCTGTGGAAAATCAACCGTCCTGCAGCTATTGGAACGCTATTATGATCCTGCGAGCGGATGCGTAACCATTGATGGGGACGACATCAGAGGAATTAAGCTTAGCAGTTTGAGATCGCATCTAGGAGTGGTTTCACAAGAACCCAACTTATTTGATAAAACCATCAAGGACAATATTGCATATGGTGACAATGGGCGAGAAGTTGGGCTGGAGGAAATCATTGAGGCAGCCAAAAACGCCAACATTCATAATTTTATCTCGTCATTACCACTTGTAAGTTTGTCATTACAATTTAATATAAATTGGAATTATTACTCAAATAATTTTGCAGGGTTATGACACAAGATTGGGGGAAAGAGGTACTCAATTGTCAGGAGGTCAAAAGCAACGAGTAGCTATTGCTAGAGCTTTGGTCAGGAACCCGAAAACATTGCTGTTAGATGAAGCGACATCAGCCCTTGACAGTGAGAGTGAAAAGGTAAAATAAGAAGTATTAGGCAGTCTCTAGACCCAAAAAACGTTTCTAAATTTTAGGTGGTCCAAGAAGCTCTAGACAACGCGAAAAAGGGCAGAACTTGCATTACGATAGCGCATCGTTTAACAACAATACAAGACGCCGACGTAATATGTGTCATAAATCAAGGGAGAGTGGCTGAAATGGGCACTCACTCTGAATTGCTCAGCCAGAAGGGCATATATTACACGCTTCATCGGCTACAGAAAGGGCACGGACATAGTTAATAATAATTTTGAATTATAATTTAGTTTAGCTTTTATTTATTGAAATGACAAAAATACTGAAGTGATTATATTGTAGGAAATAAACTAATTTAGAAAATAATGAAAATGTACTGTTTTAAAAGTTACAGCTCCTACGTCCCGTAATAATTCCTGAACGCCCATTAAATCTAACCTAAATTATTATATTAAAAAATCAGAACGTCTTCTTCTTCTTCTTGATTTACGCAATTTGCCTGTTTTACATCTAGATTTAACCATGTTCCTACAATATCTACTTCCAGCTATCGCGCCACCTCTTATGCTTCAGAGGAGTATGCCATAATGGGTCTCGCACGTGCTTTATATCTTCGGGTCTTGCTTTCGATTATCATTGCCATATTACAATCCCAATGCATCCAGATATGGAGGCTGCAATGTGGATTTAGTGTCTAAAGTCCTCAGTAATGTCACCATAAATCGAGATCTTTGTTCCTAGGTGACTGAAGGACATAACCTGTTCTACTATATTCGATCTTTAATTTGCTATGTTGTTGATTTAGAGTTGGTCGAAGTATCTTAGCCATTCTTCGCTTATGGACCTAATTTCTATGGTGTCATTTACTTTAGTTTTTTTAACATCATCTATGTAATTTTTTGAGTCCCATATTCAACGTTAAGCAACGATTCGCACGGTCACCACTTGCATAGGTGGCCGAACACCTGCGCCCACATGCTGCTATCCCGGAACCTCGGAGA
Organism: Limonius californicus; assembly: GCA_014611495.1. NCBI lineage: Eukaryota > Metazoa > Arthropoda > Insecta > Coleoptera > Elateridae > Limonius > Limonius californicus. The sequence goes on along the minus strand of JABXWE010011285.1, from coordinate 7,914 downwards.
GTACCTAAACCCGTCGGTCTCCCAGGGTTAGCGCGCCACGACAAAACGTTTCCCATACACACTTTGTTTTACTTTAGTGGCATTTATGTGATTTTTAAAGTTGGTGTAGTTTATATATTCTTCCTGTGTTTGTTTGCTCCCGTATTGTAGGTAAGCATTCCTTTTATCTTGTGTTACTGTTTAAACTTTTTTGTAAACCATGGATTATTTTTTATATTTATTAACTAGAAGAATACGCAATTATAATTTAATATAATACTACTTGAATACGACAATTACACTTAGGCTAAGATACAGTATTTGAATGAACTTTCTTTATCTTTCCATTATTACCCTACGTATTAATTCTCTATCCCCTATTTTTGAAGCAGCTTTTTCTTACCTCAACATTCCACAGGCTCAACAATACTCAAGAACAGTAGAAAATGATGTGCAAGTGCTTGCCACATGTGTAGAACCATATTATTAATCTTACAATGTTTTATAGATTTTCTACAGATACAGTATGGGGTTTTCATTTTGTATATGATTTAGAATTTTGATTTATTTTTGTCTTTTGTATTTGTTTGAGGTTTTTGTTCTATGCCGCTAAATATGTAAATGACAGACAGATCAAATATTTATTTCAATGTATTTATTGAAATAACAGAAAACTATAGAGACAAACGTAAAAAATAATCGTAGGACTAATTTATATGTCATTCACAAAAGAAAAATTCTTTAATTCCTATAGCGTTGATGTGTTACACGATCCTGCTGCCAAGTAATTTCTCCTTCATTAAAATATTTTAAGAACGTTTCCTGTATCTCTTTTGCATCTTCGCTGGCATTGCGGTTATAGCCATGTTGCAAATAAACAAATTCTGTTTGATTATTATATATGGAAATGAATGTGATACTCCTAAGTAATATAGGAGTATTACATTCATTTCCATTTACTGTACCCTTACACGATTCTCCACATTTATACCTCAAAAACTTATGAAGTGGACAACAAGCTATTGCTGCTTTTTCAACATTAGCCAATTTCATATTAATTTCAGTATGAAAAATGCGAAACTTTGTAGCAAGGATGCCAAAAGCATTTTCGACAACATTTCTTGCTCGAGAAAGTCTGTAATTAAATATTTTCCTGGGATAAGTTAGTTCTTTTAGGCTAAATGGTTTAAAAAAATCAGGACGCAGTGAAAATGCTTCAATGCCAATAAAAATAAATGGTAACTCTTTGTAACTATCATGGAGTTTAGAACTAAGGCGCGTTCGTTCGCACTAAGGTGCTTTGATGTACCGGATGTGTATTTACGTAATATTCCTTGCATTTCTAAATTAACGTTCGCGCCGTCAGAATTCTTTTTTAGAAGAATTGGGGGTTGTGAAAAGAACAATTTTTTTAAGTAAAGGTGTTTTATGGACTTGGAGACATCTGCATTACAAATAAGCTTCCCGATATTTTCGGGCAGTTTTAAGATAATTTCGACGCCACGCGATAATATCTTCTCTGTCCATTAACATGGATTGACGGCAGCGAGTTGAACATTTAAAATTTAATTTTTTTAATATTCCATATAAAGTCGACCTCTTAAAACTCGGCAATTGATCATCATTGTTAACGACCGTCAAAATTTTTTTATGGTTGGTATTTCGTTCCGAAAAAAATTCGTGAATCTACACAGAAATTTACCAAACTCAGAAATGCAAGTTTAAGAATACGTTTCGCATTGCTTCAATGTTATACATTGTCTTTTAGAGCATGCTGAAATTTATACAAATCTTTAAATCGCTTTTCTGAACATTTATGATTTTTGGGTTGTGTCACTTTTCTATCGGATGAGCGATATAGCAAAGAAAAATTACAATTTGTTTAAAAATAGCACGTACCTTCTTACAACTTGCAAAGAGAACAGCATCATCAATATCATCTAAAAGTTTTTTTTTAACTCCGGGAGATTTTGGAGAAGACAAAGTTTTAGTATCCCGAAACTCATTTAAAATTCTTTTTACTGTTGCAACACTAACACCCACTGTTTTAGCAACAAATTGTACATTTATTTTTCATTTAAAGTAGTAGGACGCCCCCTACGATTACACGTTTCTGGAAGAACTCGCTCCATTTTAGGAAAATAAGCACCAGGCACTATACGTAATTACGAGTCCAAAGTAAAGGTTTTGAGCGTCAATTACTCCTTAAGTAATGAGGCATTAGCGTTATCTAGCGTAGACCTATCACATCGCGCGCTCGGGTTAGTCAAACACGTGCATTTGTTGACGTTCTAGCTCAATGCTCAACAAATAGAGTTTAGTTCTGGTTAACAGATAAATGACAGAATTTTCAGTTGCTTGTGGTCGCTGGATGATGACGTCACGTCATAAACTCAAACGAACGAGTTGGTTGCCGTTTGGTTGATGATTGTTTATACCCACGTGCAATTATTCAAGTCAAATTTTGTTTTAATTGTTTTGTATTAACAACTAACAATAAGCACAGTTGATGGATGATAACATGACATGTGGGGGAAGTTCTCCCATAAGTACAACCCTATATGATAGATTAAAATGCTGTTATCTAGTTTATCTTATTTATCTAGCTACTGTACCGACATTAAATTTTGTTGTTCCTTAAAACTAGGTTCTATGTGGTAGGTCTAGTGGAGTTGTGAGTTTTAATCTTCTAGTTTGTTCACCGTTATCCAGTACGTTTAGAACTAATGGATTTAGGTGCGCATCTAGTCGTCGTAGGTAGGTTTCGCTGCACTGCACAATCACTTCACTTCACTCTCGATGATAGCAATGTTGGATTTGGCTGCTTTTCCCCATAGCTGTATCCCGCATATCCAAACCGGTTTGAGGATTACGTTGTACACAAATAACTAATTACGGAGTGATAGTTGTGACTTTCTCCACAGTAGCCAATAGTGTTTTTGAAATTTTGTAACGAGCTTTTGAGTTACCCAGGATTCAAGTACGAGTGCTTGGAAAAATAATTTATTAATTGCAATTGAAATGTATGTACATAATATAACGGAAAATAAATGTATTTCTAATTTTAATTATTGCAAAATAAAATTTATCCTGGATACGCCACTGGCTTTGCCGGCCGGATGTCGCTCTCGAAGTACAGCGGGCCGACTCGTTCCGGTGTGGTAGGTCTGACTGCTTTACGGAATACAAAATGTCCGCCGGACGGTCGAACCTAATTGTAAACATAAACAAACGAATTAGTTAAGATTTGCTTTCACAAAGAATTAAACTTCCTTGCGATCAGATAAACGGAATTCGGGATTCAGTGACAGTGATCGGTGAACTTTCCAGGTTATTATTACCCGTGCAATTTGGGAAAATTGCCTTCCGTAAACACATTGAAATACGAATAAATGACAAATTCCTTTGCGTAGGTACACCTGTGTTTCGTCGACAGTTGACGGCCGCAGAATCAACAATCTGTATGTATTTAACTTCGGATTTTACGCTACCAAATATTCAAACAGGATCTATTAATTTAATCAGGTTTCCTGGAATTTTTATGCAACCAAACTGCGCGATTCTAAAAGTGCAGTTGTTTTATATAGAAATTAATCTGGCTTTGCGGAGCAAAAATTAACCAGCACAAGATTCTGAATTTTACTTGACTGTGACAAGAGTATAAACACGTAAAATCTAATTTTACAGTGAATATACTGGGTACACGGAAACTGCAATCTAATTACCCTACTGAAATCTCTCCAGTTCAAAGCAACGAGATTGGGATCAATTTAACACTACGGATCCGCACAAAATTACTCCGCGACGGAATCTGCAGGTGGCTACAACCTTGAACCGTTTCGAAATTACTCCAAAATCAATTCAAATTTGTAAGCAGGATTTACAAGAATTTGACGTCTCGTGAAATGTCTCCACAACTTACGGCAAAGCTTGTACAGGGTTATGACGCCTGAGAATAATTTCCTAAGGAAATTCCTGTAAATTAGATAAGTAATACGTTGATTAATGTCAGCCTCCCGGAACCTCAATCGAAGATGGGCGGTTCTCAAATAAAGTCAAATAAATAATGTAATTAACTCCTCGTCAATCACCTGGAAAGGGCGCCACCAGCTTGAAAAAATACGCTAACATTAATCCAGTTGTAGATTTAGTAAGCTGGACCTCGGGTTCTCCACTTACCTAATTATTTAGTCGCTACAAAATTATCAAAGATAGGGTAACAATAAATAATAAGACCAATTGCAACAACGGTAATTTAATGATGCAAATAAAACACCAATGAAAGTAATCCCCCAAGTAACATTTACAATATATGTGCAAATATGTTCTGGAACCCTGTATAAGTACACACTACCCGTTCAAGTCACTTAATATAGTGTTAAATAAAAATTGAAGTAAACGATCAATGTAAAAATACTGCGTTTGTAAATAAATAACCACGTTTATGACACAAATAACACCCTAATCGTTGAAAGTACTTTCATCGATATAAGCGCTCTATAAACACAAAATACCCTAGATACCAATCCGAATAAACGCAATATTACGGCTCAAGATGACGTACCCTGTATATATTAAGTGATAATTATGATAATATGTACGAAATACGTGACACGCTAATGTATGGAAGCATTAAGATAACAAGTGGTTCGCAAACCCATAAAACAATTTGAAAATTAAATTATAAACATACAGTAATGTAAATTAAACAACGAGTGAAATAAATCGACTCCGAAATCAACGTAAAATAAACAGTATTCACTTTCCTTGCTTTCATCTGATCGGAAAATCCTGTAGCAGCTCCAAGTCAGCACGTGTTCTTGATGTGTCGGCCGGAATGGCTTTGAATTCCAGTTTCTCGCAGACAGCAAATTCAGCAAATCAAAACGTAAATAACTGTTGCACAATCTTACAGCCCCCAATTTGTTGTCTAAATTAATAGATAAAGAATGCGTTAGGCTAGCATCTTCCAATAAAGATGGACGACTTACCAATCGAAATTCCGATTGACATGAATAAAGACTAGAACGAACATTCAAATCGGTCATAAGACCTACATCGAAAATCTATTAACGACCACAGATTGCGATGTCCACAAAGATTACCTCAAAATATCGAGAAGAAACGCAAGTATCAAGTACTTTTGCGAAGAAATCTATTACGACGTTCAGTCAATTGTCACCATCACAGGAAGATGATTACCGGAAATGAAATTTTGTCTACCCAACACTCAGGCGCAGCTTACGAAAAGTCAAGGAGGACTGCGCAGACGCAACCAATCATAAGTGAAGAAAGAAACATGGGTTGCAAACCAACCAGGCGCAAAAATACCGTTACAGGGTGTTCAACCAACAAATAACAGGAATGGCTAATACTTGGTTACGTCGTTGATTGGGACACCAACTCACCAAGCCTTAACAATTCCAAACAGAAACTTATAGCGATGGTAATCGATTCAAACACCGACACACCAACGGTAGAAATGTCTGTAACAAGGAAATCGGACTACGGGGCACTCAAATGAACGAGCAAAGCAGTTTAATTATTTATACTTAACAACTTCGCTCTCAATATGTGCTTGAAACCCAACGGCTTCGGAACGGCGGTACTGACTGACAAATTACAGCAACTGCGGTCAACTGATGAACTCCACTAGGTGTCTCAGCTTCTGGTTCTGTAACTTGAAAGTCAAAACTATCTTTGTTAATAGAACAACGGCGGCAACACTGGAAAACATTAACTACACTTTCAGGTAAGTATACGGAATTAGTAAACGGATTTTTACTACTACGATTACTTTCAGGATCGGACATTCAACAAAGGGATCTTCTAAGAATAATCTTAGAAGAATGTTGAGGGATACTCAGTCTGGAATACAAGTCGGGTGACCGGTGTTCAAGAGCAGAGCGCAGAGAGTTTTAATTCTCCGCACTAGGGATTTTATACCCGCCATTTTATGCTTTGGTCATGCGCGCTACCCCACTCTTGGTTGGAGGGGCCGCATGTTCTAGAAGATTTCCGGTTCACGGCTGCGGACAGATGTTTGTTGACACCATATTTATCTCCAAAATGTTGAACCCTCGTGTAGTTGGTAATTATCACCAAATAATCACGGTTCACCATTTTGACCCGTTACAATTTTTTTCCAGGTTGTTTTCGTTTGTTCCATATGTGAGTCTTCGGTCAAGGTGCATGCCTAGGTATTTGACGATATCTGTTGTTGGCACTATTTTATTATGTAACATTACTGGTGGCGATTCTCCAAGGCATTTCATGAATACTATGTGGTTTGATTTCGTTTCATTGATTTTGATGCGCCATTTTTTTGTCCATTGCTCTATGTCATTTGCGTTGCGTTGCAAAAGCGTAGTTGCTATAATGGGACATTTGTTCTTGCGAATGTAGAGGTGGATACATTTGCGTTTGTAGGCAGGTCCGCTGTGAACAGTAGGTATAATATGGGTCCAAGAATGCTCCCTTGGGGAAACCCTGATGTTATTGGGTGCAGCTTAGTGACGTCTGTTTCGTATCTTACTCTGGAGTGCTTTCTCCTAAGTATGATTTCAGAACGATACACATGGTGTTTGGTAAATTTCTCTTCAGCTTGTAGAGTAATCCTTGACGCCAGACTTTGTCGAATGCTTGGCTGACATCAAGGAAGGTCGCTGCGCAATAGCTCTTTTCTTCAAAGGTTTGGTTCACGGTATCCACGACACGATGTATCTGTTTAATGGTCGAATGTTGCCTTCTATATCCGAATTAGTGGTCCGGGATCAGATTTCTTGCAGATACAATAGCGGTTAGTCTCTTGGCTAATATTCTTTCCATAATTTTTGATATAATCGGCAGTAAGCTGTGATATGAGGCGGGATCGTTTGGTGGCTTGCCTGGTTTGTGGATGAGTATTATCTCAGCTACTTTCTACTGAGCTGGGAAGTATTTCAGGCGTAGGACTGCATTAAACAGGTATGTTAACATAGTTATGCCCTTGTGTCATAGTTCTTTATTATTTGTCCCTTAATTAAATCAAATCCCGGTGACCTTTTCGGGTTTAAGTCATTTTTGATAATGTTCTTAACTTCTTTAAGTGTTACTTTCTTTATTTGTTCTCTGGACTGTTGTGGCATGTGAAGAAATGCTAGGATATGCTCGTCTTCTCTCTCGTTTAGTGTTGGTAGTGGTTGGAACACGTTTTCCAAATGCTCTGCCTTTTCATTATCTGCTTTAGCTTAACTTCTATCTGTTTTCGTGATAGGTGGTATTTATTTTTTTGGTTGTTTCAATATTTTTGTGGCCTTCCACAAACCGTAATCTGAGTCCGAGGTTGGCGTTAGGATTTCTAAATACTCTTGAAGGGAGTTGTTCTTTAGTAGTTCTTCTTCCTAGAATTTCTACAACAAGTTAGATTAATATTATTATCGTAAAATTTAAAATTAAAATTCCGTAATTTAACAAAAAAAAACAGAATTTTTTATTTTTTTAGAATTGGCACTATCAATACTAAATAACAAGTCATTGATGACTAAGAGCAACCTGACTATATGTTATGTTGTTTTAAAATTTGCCGCTTCATTTGAATTGGTCACAATCCAGTTGCCGCTCCACAGGTATTAAAAACGTTATTTTAATTGCCAATTTTTTTATGGTTACAGTTTTCGTTATTATTTTCTTTTAATGATTGATTTATGACAAGGCTTATTTGGAGGTTTTTCTTTGTAAGCTAGATTTGCCGTTCAAAAACAATTTCCAGGAATTCCTTTGTTGGCAGTGCTAGCTTTCAAATATCGCTTCCGGAATACTTCTCGGAAGTCACACGTGTTAATTTCGTTCTAGAATAGTTTCGTAATATGTTGCAATATTTTGCGGGTAATGCAGGTTTGAGTCGCTGAACTCCCGTCTCCCAAATTCCATCAATCGGGGGGGGGGGGGGGGGGG
>JABXWE010011284.1:0-16756 GCA_014611495.1 Limonius californicus | reverse complement strand
GTTGAAATCGTTAAAGAATTTAAAGACAATATTTTAAAAATTCCAGGTAAAATCAATAATTCAGTAAATAAAAAATGTTTATGCGTTTTAGAAAAAACAGCGGTTTCAAAACCCTTGAGGACATTTAAGAAATTTTGAATGGAAACTTTGAAATTGATTTAGGTGTAGAATTTTCGGCTTTAACAAGTTATTTTAAATACGCCCCAATTACCTCGGTAGAGTTTGAAAGAAGCTTTTCAAGTTATAAAAATATTTTGTTAGATAAAAGACAAAATTTGAGCGTAAATAACTTGGAAAACCACATTGTCGTAAATTATAATCAAAGATATATTTAGTTTTGTTATAATATGGGTACATACTTCCCCATTTATATCAGCTTTTGTAAATAAATGTAAATAAATTGTATAAAAAATAATATGGATTTTATTCGAATGAGAATACCCATAAAAACACTAGATAAGAACAGCAAAATTATAGCTTTACAAAATGTGAATTATTTGAATTTATGCGCATAGTTCGTCATTTTTTACTGCATATATACGCGCATATTTCATCAAAATTGTTCGCATATAAATCCGCTCTTTATCTATAATCAATGCGTGACTCACATAGAAATTATGTGTAGTATAGCAATTACTAAAAGTAATATACAGGTGTCGAATTGGCTGTACTTACGTTGTACCATCTTAGTATAGTCGAAATCCCATATAGTGTTGGAGAATCCAAGAACAAGTTCGGCAAGAAAAAGTTCCGCGGAAAAAGTGCCGCGGGGAAAAAGTTCCGCTGGAAGAAGTTCAGCAGGAAAAAGTTCACAGTGTTTTATTCATAAAAAAGGCAACTTACACTACAGAGTATATTTAAAAATAGGTAATTATTATATACAAAATCAGTTTAGGTGCATTCTAATATTGTGGCTAACAACTGTTAAACACTGCTCAATATCGCTAACATAATTTTGGAATTATCCCTTCTAATAAGTTTGTATACTTTCTCTAAGAATTTTAACAATAGGAACATTAATAATACATTAAAGGATTTGTATTTATAAAGTAACCTAAATAAATAGCTGTTAATAATGGAGATCAGTTAAGAACCTATTTAAAGTACAAACTTACTTTAATGTCATTGCTTAGCTTTTTATTTTATAAAAAAAACATTTCGGACAGTTCAGATACAGTCAATAGGCACACACATTTTTAACTTTTCCGCGGCGGGACCTTTTCCTGCGGAACTTTTTCCCCGCGGCATTTGTTCCGCGGAACTTTTTCCGGCGGAACTTTTTCCTGCGGAACCTTTATTACCGGAGACCAGTGTTGGAAAATACCCAAAAAATCACTATATACAATTCATGTTTAAATACGAAATTAATCTCATATATTTGATAGTGGACAACATTTCAAGAGATATTTTAATTATAAAACTGAATAAAACACATTTTCATTCCGAATTAAGTTCCTCGTTCTGTTTTAACACCTTTTCGTTGTTTTTTACGATTATCACCATCATATTGTTTACAGCTATACCAAAAGTTGCGATGCCTTATTATTCATTAGGATATTATTCTAAACACCATTGACAAAATTGCGATTTCTATAGAAAATTAACCTCTAACAGAGCTCGCCGACTGCAAGCTCTGTTAGAGGAACATGAAATTGATACAATAATTTTTCGTACAGACTTTTCCAAAACTGTCGATTTCGGTTAAATGCACCACCGGTTAATCGGGGCAACCGCTTATTTGGGCCAACTCTTACAGAAACAGAAACCAATGGAAGAAAACAGCAGCAATTTACATCGCTTATTTGGGACATCAGTCCATATAATAGGGACAGTAAATTTAAAATCCTAATATCCAAATACAATGGCAAAACTTTTAAAATCACAAGAAAATAAATGTAAACAGTTTAATATGTATAATTTACGAAATGCAGTGGATAATAGCACTTAAAACGTGTTTTTTAAAACCTTGTTTAACAGACATCACATACGTTTGCTGTCGGCGTGGCGCCCCGGGTATTCACACGTACTTAGACATTGTTAAGCGTGGTGGAGCTTGGTGGAGTTAACGTATATTCAGTAACAGCTACACCAAGCTACGCCGCCGCGCCGCCGCGCCTACGCAACGTATGATACTATGGTAGACTCGCTTTTTCACAATTTTATTTAAAAATGTATAACCCTTGCTAAGATGCCAAGAAATGACTTGACACTTTGAAGTAAAATTGTTTTGCTGGAAAAAATTAAAAACCAGCAACTTAACACAAGTCATCGTCGGCTAGCTGCATATTATTTTTCTACTATTCTCACGCATTGCTTAATTTTTGGAACTTCGCATATTTGGGACAGCCGCTTAATTGGGCTAAAATGTTCTAGTCCAAATGTGTCCCGATTAAACGAAGTCGACTGTATTTACTCCTATAAAGTATTCTATGATTTCTAAATACTGAATTTTAGGCAAAAATAATATTTTTTTAAGGAACATGATGATATGAATATGAAACTGTTTACTAATAAATAAGAAGCAATTTTGCAATAGGTACATTTACAATGTTTATTACTAATAATTTAAATAAAACAAACACAGAGAAAGCCCAGGTAGTATAAAAATATGTTGACATAACAATAAAAAAACAACAAGAAAAATAAATTAAATAAAAACAGAAAAAAAAAACACTAATTAATGACGTAATAAATGTTTAAACTGCCGTCCACTTTGCTGTTCACATAAGTCAGTCCGCTGTAGAAGAGAACTTCTAGCACGAATTTGGATACAATAATTCTTTCACGTAAATCTTCCAGAGTTTCTACGGGAGTTTCGTAGACGGCGTTTTTTACCTCACAAAAAGAAATCTAAAGAAAAGCAATTAGGTCCGGACTACGTGGAGGCCAAAACTACATTTTATTGAAAGTTACAGAAATTTTTGTCGCCGAGATGGTATGAATTTACATATTTTACAGTGTCCACCTAGGTCCACCATAAAAATGAGCAAGATGCCAGAAACTTGTGGGTACGCCACTGATATTTAGGTTGATTTCTAATGTTAATAACCAAAATTACGACTACAATTTCATTATCCGTCGTCAACAAAAACTATCCATAAGAACTAAATTTTTTCTTTATTCCCAACATTGGCCGACCTCGGCGGTCTAGTGGTTGGCGCATTTGTCTTTAGATCCGAGGACACGGGATCGAACCTGGCTGAGGTCGATGAGATTTTTCTAGCGGGGAAAAATCTGAAAATGCGCCTTCTGTCGGATAAGAAGTAAAGCCGTAGGTCCCGTGCCACTGCGATGTGTGACACGTTAAAAATCACTACTGGAGTTGGAATTACCCCAGATAGGCAAAATTCTTAGTTATGGTGTACAATGGGCCAACTGTGAGTGCATAGAGATGCTTGGAAAACTGCGTCCTAGATCTCGCTCTTTCAATAATCATCATCATTCCAAACATTGGTACATATGTCTAAATTTAAATATCTGATTGGCGTAAAATGAAGAAAAACACAATTATAAAACTTCTTAATTTCATAAATAGTATTTTATTTACAATTATATTTACACCCCATGTTTGATTCTACGTTCTTTTACCGCTTTGAATATTAACGTTTTTACTACGAAATATGAAATTTAGAGTTTCACCTCTGTTTCCTTACTTATTACACCTCTGCGAAGCTTGTCGAGGCTTGGCGCCTACCATAATTAACTAGTTCAGTGGGTCATATATTTTGGGGACTACTGATTATTGTCTCTACAGCAGGACCAAGGTTTTCAATTATTCTACAGTAAATTTAGCCTACATATGTTTGTACGTCCTAATCTATGTTTGTAAGATAAGTGCGATTTTTGAAGTGTGGTGTATCGCGTGTGTGTTAACACATTTATAACTAAATACGTAAGTATAAAGAAACCATTTTACCGAACGCGTAAATGTAAACAACGCCACACCAAATTTCCAGCACAAGGTCAACTAGAAGATGTATAAACAACCACAACCACAGGAAGGTTTTGCGCTAATGCAAGGCGGCGGTCAAGGCAATGTATATCCTCCACTTCCACCTGGACCACAACAATCGATTCCTTATCCCCCAGGACCAAACGTCCCGCATGTCACTCAACCCACAGGAGGCCACGGAGCAATGCCCATGTCCCAGCCCCAGAGCGTAGGTAATTGCCCCCCGGGCTTGGAATATCTCACTATGGTAGACCAGCTATTGATCCATCAGAAGATAGAGTTGCTGGAAGCCTTTACTGGTTTTGAGACCAAGAACAAGTATGTTATCATGAACAACCTTGGCCAGAAGGTTTATTTTGCAGCAGAGGACTCCGGTTGCTTAACAAGAAATTGTTGCGGTAGTTTGAGACCCTTTGACATGCAAATTGTAGATAACTTCGGCAATGAGGTTATACATTTGAATCGCCCATTAGCTTGCCAAGGATGCTGTTTTCCTTGTTGTTTGCAAACTATTGAAGTAACTTCTCCTCCAGGCAATGTCATAGGAACGGTAGAACAACAATGGAGCATTTTCTACCCCAGTTATGTAGTGAAGAATGCAAGTGGGGATGTTATTTTCCGCATTGAAGGCCCCTTCTGTGCCTGTCGCTGCTGTTGCCAAGATGTGAATTTTAAAGTATATTCGGCTAATGGTGAAACAGAAGTTGGCAGAATATCCAAAAAGTGGTCAGGGTTAGCCAAAGAAGTTTTTACCGATACCGATAACTTTGGAATAACCTTTCCTATGGACCTGGATGTAAAAATGAAGGCGACCATGTTGGGAGCTTGCTTTTTGATTGATATGATGTACTTTGAAGAAAATGAGAAGTGATGAGCTAGTTAGTTGGAAGCCGTCCTAACTTTGCTTTTATTGTATGTATTCCACTGCTTATTTTTATTTATAGTTATTCAAATAGTTTACACATCCGTTTATTATTGTTATAGTCTTCTGATAACTTATATTTCTATACTAAAAATTACTTTTGATTTTGTTTACTAGCTTTCTAAACATTTTTAGCATCTGTTCCATTACATGGTATATTAACTCGCGAAAGTTACCCCATTAAACCGATATATTAGGAGAGTTTTTTTTTAATAGTCGCTGCATAGATGGTGGAAACTACATCAAAAAGAATATCTTTTGAATGAAAAAATTAGTGGAGAAAGGGAAACCGTGTTTTAATGTGTATTTGCCTGTAGAAAAACAAATCTTGCTGGCTTGCTATTTATTTGCAGAAATATAAAATGTTATCACAAAAAATATTTTTTCCAGGCTTCCCTTGTATAAAACTCTGATATACTAATTATAAAAGTAGAAAAAAGTTGATAATTTTAAGTATTATAAAACAAAGAAAAATATTCTACATCCAAAAATGATTGACATGCAAATGCTCTTGACAAGCACAAAGCAATGTACCAAAGAAAAGCTAAAAGTTAAAAATTCTGAATAATTTGTATCACTAAAAACAGTAATAAATTGAACAAATTTAAAAAAAAAGTAAGAAGTTTTGTGAATCATTTGTAAATTTGTCTGGATTTGTGAAGTGCTTTGTCACTTGTTTTTGTATGTAGATTGTTTCTGCATGTATATACTTTTGTCTTTGTTTTACTGTGCAACAAACTGTCATAGTAAAACAAAAGGCAGTGTATATCCAAAACCAAAAGAAATCCAAAAACAATTGACAGCAAACAGAGTTGATCAAATTCAAGCAAATTACTAAATGAAAAGCGGTTGAGAAATACCAAATCACTTATACCACTGCAACACAAAAAAAATTTTTTTTACTAATGCCATGACAACCTATGATTTAACACTGAAATAATATAAAATTAAATTACTCTCAAAAGTATTTAAAAGTTTTTCATTAAATTCTATCGGAATTAATGAGAGCACTAGATGGAATTGAAGAAAGCTTTTTTTGCTAATATCTGAAAGGATTGTTTAAAAGAAAAACACTAAAATAACGGTTTTCTTTCTATCTGCTGTAATTGCTAATATTCCAATTTTACATAATTTACACTGCACTGTGCTTTTATATATTTTTTTAAATTGAGAAAAAATCGCTGTCAAAATTTAACAGGTTGTCATAACCTCTTGCAAGTTGTTAATGTCATTTGATTGACATTTTAAGTACATACAAAGAGAATTTATAATGTAAATATAAATTGATGTAGATATGAGACAGTATTGTAGCTTGCAAAACATTAATATTGTCTCATGATTATTTTTGACCAAAGCAGTAGATACAGAAATACTTCTTCAGTGTTAAAAACCGCATGTAATACTTTGTCTCAGATCTAAATCGCATTTAATCTTCTCTTTTAACCGAATTGCAATATTGTTGGAAAAATGATGTTCAAAACCTACTCGAATTATATGGGAAAAAAGCAATCTCTGATGGTTGTACTAACTCTTTGTAATGCTTTTAAAAATTATACTTTTACTGTTTATTTATTGATTTTGTGCCTTAAAGTGAAGTTCAAGTTCCATACTAAATGAAAAATCAAAATTTTTAAATAAATTTAAGCAGATAAATTAGAATTCTAACATTATTGCTGAATATTCCTAAAACAATGCAACCAAAAATACTGAGCTTTCTTCCATTTTGTGTATAACTATACTATCAGTCTAAACCTATTTTATAAAATGAGATATGAAGAGAGTCTAAATGTAGCAATCTATTTTTATAGTATTAATCTCGAAAGATAATTATAATAGCTTACGTGTATTTGTTTTTTTTTTATCATACACACTTCTTGATCAACATTTTCTCTATTGCACATCAATCCCATCATTAGTCTAACAAAACATTGAAATGTTGAAAATGATTTTATAAATTTTAATATAATTTTTAAATTAGGGGACCTTAAAATAGTTGGAAAATGTGCTAGTCACTAAAATCAGTTTGTAAACACTGATTTTAACATTGAGGTGAACTTTGGATGTAGAAGCATCAACAATATTTTACTAACCTGTTTCATTTTACCGCAAAGGACCTCAAAATAAACTATAATGGACATTATATGTTCAAATGTGTTCATACTAATGGCCTTGTATTTTACAAAAGTGTAGTTTCTACTATAATTATTATAATCAAACCGTTACACTAATGCTGCCATATTAAGTGCTGTCGTTTATGCATTTAGGAATTCGAGGTATTTTATAATTATGAAGAAGTGGAGAAGGTTTCAATGTTATTTAGTAAGATATTAAAAACGAAATATAGAAAGTCATTGTTAAAATATGTCTGAAATGAAAGCACATCATTCTTTTTCTTTGTCTTGTTAAAAAATATCATACTTCTAGGATATTTGTAGATGGTATTCAGTATAAATAGTTGAATAGAAATTAAATTTAAACAATTTTGATATGTCACATCAGAACCCACAATTTTATTGAATTGTGTGTGTGTGTGTAATATCACCAAATGAATACACCCCTTTCCAAAAAAAAAACTATTTTTTAGATACTCTTTACTTAAATAAACATATTTTTCTTAAGCTAATATTTATGCCTAATTTTACAAGGTTCTATGCTAAAATAAAACTTAAATGTGTGCCTTCTTAATATTATGTATCTAGTAAGTGTTGGCTTTTTAAATGTTTACATCGTATAATACACTATAATGTTTATAATATTAACTCTTAGTACTATTTACGTGTATATTGTGTATGTGTAAATAATTATTACCGAATCGTACACTCTCTATAAAGCAAAAGTTTACAATTATAAGTCCTCTGTGAGGATAACAGATTATTAAATAATTCCTTTGATACTGCTTGCTGTCTGTTAACTAGATTGTAATAAAAATATAATGTGTTTAAATGTTAAGAAGAAATAAGTGTTGTTCAATTAATTACTGAAGGCATACTTGGACTTAGCTCCTGTAAAATAAATGTAAACCATTAAACCCCTATGTCTTCACCTTAACAAAAATCAACCTAAGCGTGTAAGTCATGCAATGTTAATTTAACCAGATAATAATATTTACAGATGGCGGTTCGGTTGTTTGATAATGTTTTACACATAAATTGTTATCCAAACCTTTATTATATTTGGTGCTTTTAAACAGCAATTGTAACACAAAAGTTGTAAGAAAATGTCACCAGTATTTTATTAAAGAATGTAAACAATATTATTGTTTTTGATTATTAGTAAATAATAAGTCTTTGTGCAACAATAGTAGTGACAAGAAGTTTTGTTAAAATTCAATTTCATACTAACTGCAATAGCAGCAAAAATAGTACTCTATATAGTTACACCCTCTACCACTTATTTGCTTGAATATTTTAAAAGGAAGCAGATGGCATTTATTTTTATACAGGGTGGGCCAATAAAAATGAAACGGACCCAATTTTTCATATTTATCGTTTGTTTTAAAAAAAATGTGTAGTTCGAAACTTTTTGCATTTATTTTCAACCTTGTCAATTCAACCTCGTAGGGGTGGTGAACTTCATCCCTAACATTTTAAATGGGTAAGGGGGTCGACTGATGCATCATTTTAAAGGACATTAAATAAATTCTCGTTTTAACGCTTCCTAGTTTTTCAAATTTGGATCAGTAGTTTTTGAAAAATGCCCTTTAAAGATAGTAACCCACAAAAAACCAATAATTCATGATTTCTCACTTTTACCATAATTTAATGTATTATTGTTTAAGAAATTTACCTTAACTTTCACTTTATTAAATGGTCGAAATGTTGACCTCCAGCATCCATACAGTAGTACAAGTTCTGTTGAAAACTGTTTCGGACGTTCTGAAGCATTGTTGGAGTAATTTGCCTCCGTTCGTTGTCGATTCGCTGACGCAAATCATGTAAGGATTCTGGCCGAGTACTATAAATTTTACTCTTTATGTGGCCCCACAGAAAAAAGTGTAAACGGCCTAATTCTGGTGACCTCGCATGTCACTTCACTGCTCCTTTTCGGTTAATCCATCTACCAGGAGATGTTTCGTCCAAATACTAACTAACGGCAAGAGTACAGTGTGGAGTTGCTCCGTCTTGTTGAAACATCAACTCATTCACATTGTAACGATCATTTTTTTCCATAATTTTAGTTATTGCTGGACCAACATGATTTCGTATTAAATCCAAATACATTTCTCTTGTTAGATTTCCTGCTAGAAAAAAAGGACCAACAATGCGATCGCCATAAATTCCACCCCATACGTTTAATTTTTGAGGATTTTGAGCGTAAACTTCGTGGAATGTGGGTTTTCATCGGCCTAATAGCGACAATTATGGCGATTAACAACCCCGTTCATAAAAAACCCACACTCATCCGAAAAACAAATGTTAAAAAGCAAATTTGGGTTATTAATTATCCTTTCACTCATATCCTCGCAAAAATCCAAACGTCTATCAAAGTCATCTTCATTTAATTCTTGGACAAGGTGCATTTTATGCGGACGAAATTTATGAGCTTTTAAAAATCTTTGAATGCTAGCACGGGATATGCCAGCAATTGTTGTCAACTTACAGGTACCTAAAGTATGATCGAGATGGACGTGACCCAAAAACGTGACTTCCATAGCTTCATTAAATAAAATGAAATTTAAGGTAAATTTCTTAATCAATAAACAATTACTGGTGTAAATTTGGTAAAAGTGAAAAATTATGAATTATTGGTTTATCGCTGGTTGCTATCTTTAAAAGGCATTTTCTCGAAAACTACTGATCCGAATTTGAAAAACTAGCAAGAGTTAAAACGAGAATTGAGTGCCCTTTAGAATGGTATCACTCGACCCCCTTTCCCATTTAAAATTTTAGGGGTGAAACTCACCACCCCTAGGAGGTTAAACTGACAAGGTTAAAAATAAACGCAAAAAGTTTCCCCTTCAAAACAAAAATTGACGGGACCGAGCAATTTTTTAAAAAATGACGATAAACATGAAAAATCGGGTCTGTTTCGTTTTCATTGGCCCACCCTGTAGTATGCTGTCCTCATCAGATTTCTGACAACGCATACATTACCTTTCTATTGTGTTCCCCTCTTACTAGCATAATAATCTATTATCTAGCATGTAAACCTTCATTAGCTGGCCTCGGTGGTCTAGTGGTTAGCGCATTTGCCTTTAGATCCGAGGGACGCGGGATCGAACCTGGCCAAGGTCGGCGAGATTTTTCTCGCGGGAAAAAATCTGAAAATGCGCCTTCTGTCGGATAAGAAATAAAGCCGTAGGTCTCGTGCCACTGCGATGTGTGACACTTTAAAAATCACTACTGGAGTTGGAATTACCCCAGATAGGCAACATTCGTAGTAAAGGTATTCAATAAGCCAAATATGGCTGCAGTGCATAGAGATGCTTGGAAAACCGCGTCCTAGATCTCGCTCTTTCAAATACAATATAAACCCTCATTATAGTTACATGTATTGATATATTATGCATAGTATCATTATTATTATTATTCCTATAGGGTGTGGTTCAAGTACACCGTACTGAAACTCATTGGCTTATTCTTATTGTATCCCTTATGAATTCACTCCATCAACACTGCGTTTATTTCCTGTCCTTTATTTCTTGGGGGTCTAAAAGTGGATCTCGTGACTATATAGCTTGGCCCTTAGTGCTACACTTTCACATACGGTGTTTACTGGTATTTCATCCATCAGTGATTCTGTTGAAGAAGTAGAAGAAGAAGACTGATTCTGTCTGAATATATTCTTAGACCTGTATGACACGGCACAGAATTTTGTACAAAATTTTGTTCAAAGTGTCTTTACAAAATTCTGTGTCGTGTCGTACAGCAAAATGTTGTACAAAATTCTGTAGATTCATATTCTAAAACCTACAGAATTTTGTACAAAGTCGGCGTGGCATCGCTGCGCAAACGAGAAATTTTTAGTGTTTGTTAACAATCATAGAGGGCAGAGAAGAATATGTTTACCCCACTTGCCGACACTCCACGCACTTTCTCTTACGCTCGCGTTCTTTATTGCTGCAGCTTGTTTGCTTTGTCATGCCTTCATGCATTGAATATTTTACACTTAAAATATTCAATGCTTCATGTAAAATAAATAAATAAAAGCCCTACAAACTTATGCATTAACCTAATATTATAAAACCTTGTAAGTATTCTACTTTATCGAAAGTCACATGTCTATTTTGGCAGTTTTCTCACAGATGTCAACGTAATTTGCACCTATTTGCGCATGCTCACAAAATTTTGAACATAAACTTGAACAAAATTTACGTGTATTGCAGAATTTTGTACAAAATTATGTTCAACATTTTGTACTAATTAGCATCTTAAGGCCTGTATGACACGGCACATAATTTTATTCATTTTACGTTCAAAATTTTGTAAAAATTATGTTTGTACAAAATCTTGAACAAAAATTTGTACAAGATTCTGTGCCCCTCATATACAGGCCTTAAGATGCTAATTGGTAATTTCATTGATTACTCTGAATATTTCGGGATGGTTTCCTCTTTTAAGGAATATCCTCCCATATCTATTAATTTTTGCCCTGTAGGCTGCTACCAGGGCCTGGGATTTCATCACAAGGTATAGTGGAGGAATGTTTAGCAGTGTGTTCATTAATGCAGTGAGCGTTGCAATCATGGCACCTGTGTAAGCCAAACATGCTAGTGATTCGACCCTATTCAATTTGTTTTTCACTTCTTTATTCTTGGATTTATGTGTCCAAATCAAGGAAGTTACATCACTATGGGCACCACACTTTGGTATACATACAAAGGAACATCCTTAATCTCACTCCCCACGTTTTGCCTATAATTCTACAGGCCCATTGTGCACAGTGTAATAATTCCCTTATATTACAAAGTCTCTCATTTCTTACACTATATCATATTTTTAATGAAAACATTTGCCTTGTTTAAATAAAAAAAAATTATATAGATTGTTATAATTGATATACTTGATTGAAGGGGCTTATTTAACTGAGAGTAGTATTGAAATAATACAGTACAACCTCTTTAATCCGGACTTAATCCGGACATTCTGTAATCTCGACATCCACATCGCCAACTCATAGTCCGGACAAACTTTGTTAATTCGGACATGTGCACGCACGGACTTGTCGATATCATACCAAAGCGTCACTGTGCTTGGTAGTAAAGTCGGTAATTCCCCATCGCGGTTCAGTAAGATCGCAGCGCAGTGCTATAACCTAAAAGCAAAATGTTAAAAAGGAAGCACACTACCTTGAATGTGAAGCAGAAGTCTGAAATAATAAAAATAATTCAATCTCGACAAAGTATTCGATCAATTGCAGACAAATATGGTGTAGGAAAATCAACGGTCTCTGATATAAATAAAAATAAGATAAAATTGTTGGAATATGTTGCATCCTCGGATTCCGGCACAGGAAGCAGAAAAACTCTCAAACTGAGTGTATTTCCAGAAATGGAAAAAATGTTATTCACTTTGATTCCACAGGAGTGAGCCAAAGGTAGGTGCAATTTACATTATGATCAGTTCCATTGGGAGGGGATTTTTACCTATGAAACGAGCTGCAATTTAATGGAAATTGATTGGTGGAGCAAACTTTTTGTATTTTTACAGGGACTCTTTTATCAGGTGATATAATTAGCGAGAAGGCCAAATTTGTTTACCAGCAACAAAATCAATCTGAAGATTTCATAACAAGTTCTGGGTGGCTTCACAAATTCAAAGAAAGATTTGGTATCAGACAATTGAGTAGTTCTGGTGAGGTACTCTCTAGTAAAGTTGATACTGTAGAACCCTTCAAAGAGAAATTATTGTTGAAAATAAAAGAAATGGACCTTCAATTGGACCAGATTTATAATGCAGACAAAAGTGGTTTGTTCTGGAGAGTCTTGCCAAAGAAAACATTAGTTCCTCGTGGCGGGGGGTCTGCCCCCCTAGGCGAAAATTAGTAATAAAGGATATCTTTCATGTCCTACCTAATATTACGGGTAGTCACAAATTGAAACTACTTGTACTAGGAAAAGCAACAAAACCTAGGGCCTTTGCCAATTTCAGTTTGTTATAAAGGCCAGAGAAAAGGCTGGATTACCAAAGATATTTTTCGTTAGTGGTTTCACGCAGAATTTCTACCATCAGTAAAGCAAAAACTATGTGAATTGAATTTATCTCAAGAAGCACTTCTGATATTAGACAATGCTCCAGGAGTCCAGAACATCCCGACGATTTAGTCAGTGATGATGGTCAAATAGCTGTTATGTGCATGTCCCCCAATTGTACACCTTTAATACAACCCATGGACCAACATGTTATACAAGCTGTAAAGCTCTTTTATCGAAAAAAGTTGCTCAAAACAATCGTGAATTCTGGAATCGATATTCTTACAACATTAAAAAAATAAACTTAAGAGATGTAGTCTATTCTTTGGATGAAGCATGGCAGCGTGTAAGTGATGAACTGATTAAAAAATCCTGTAAACCATTGTTACCACATCTGTCTGATAAATTTGATGATGAAGACGAAAACAGTCTGTTGTCACTTCTGAGAAAAAAGCTTCTTAAAGAAAAAGAACCCCAAGACTTCCAAGTTGACATGAATGAGATAAGAAATTTGAGTGAGAAAATCAATGAAGATATACCTACAGCTTACAATGGCGGAAATTGAAGAATGGGTTACTGGAGAAACCGAAACTCAGGTACCTATTTTAACATATGATGACATCATCAGAGAATTTAAAGAAGATTCTGGCAGAAATAAAGAATCTAGTTCTTCTAGTGATGATGAAGTTTATGCAAATACCGTTATACACAAAGAAGCTGTTTCTGCCTTCAATACCTGTGGGCATGGGCATCAGAAAATGACATACCAACCCACCAAGTGCTTTTGCTGTGTGATCTTCGTTATAAGGCAATCACAGCCAAAATGCATTCTAAAAAACAACAAACTATAAAATTTTTTCCCTGTTTTGCAAAAATAAGTTTGTTTTTATGTATTTTGTAGTTTGCATGTTTTTGTTTTTTGTCTAAATTTTGGCAGAATGTGTTTTTATTTTTTGAGTTTACATTTTATTTATCAAAATTTTTATTGAGATTACGATCTTGTTTTAATGATATCTAATAAATAAATGTGTGTCGTCGTAGCTCAGTTGGTAGAGCGCTCGCTTTCTGAATAAAACGTCGATTTTGGCTTGGGTTCGAAACCTAAGCAGTACTATGCAGATTTATAAAAATCTTCCCTGCAACCCACCACACACAATTTCCGATTTCGGCTTGCAACCGTGGGATCTTAATGTTAAAAACCTTCTCTGAAATTTCTGTCGTTCGGATTCGACGTTAAACTGTAGGTCCCCCGTGTTTCTACCTTAGCGCTGAGGAGAAGCACGTGGCAGAGAAGAGGTCGATGCCCAGCAGTGGGTCGTAAAGGCTGTTGATGAATAAGTAAATAGAATATTCAATAATTCGGACACAACTCGTGCATATAATTGTCCGGATTAAAGAGGTTGTACTGTATTAAGAAAACAATTATCAGGTCCGTCCACACAGTATAAGTGATGAAGGTCAAAATGATACAATCATATCTTAAACTAGACCAAAATGAAATCTTTAGGAGTAATTAGTATGCAATATTTTTATGTTTCCTTCATAGAATAATGTCTTACCTATCCACGCCAATCGTTTGATTAAGTAAATGAGAAACCAAAAAATTTACATATTTTTTTTAATTCTCAAACTACAAGAGCTGTTGAATCAATCTTGTTCAAATGGTAATCTTGCTGTGGAAAATAAACAACTATCTATAACTTCTACATCAATAAGGATGTCTACATTTACAGATTAATAGTAAATACTTTTGTTTATTATTTTAAACAATCGATCCGATTGTTGAATTAATCGATTAACCGATTATGTACAGATTGATTTATATAATTGATTATTTTTTTCTAATCGATTATTGATTTCCATAAACACACAACCATAAGGTACATGCAGTGGTGTGGAAGAGTCCTGTACTTCTAAAGCGCGTAATTGTTTCTTGGAGTACTAATGCAACTATTTGAAGTAACTTTCAAAAAATTAATTTAAAAATCTTAGCATTACTCTGTCGTTAGTTTATCTGCTTCTGTAATATTGGAATTCTTTAGAAAAATGGAAATGGACATTGTTGCCTAAATCCCTTAGTCAATTACTCATGATTCTGAAAAATAATGAGATGCTTAAACATTGCTTCTAGAGACGATGCTATGTAAGCAGAACCAGTCTGGCCGACAGGTACCTCAATTCTACAGAATTGACCAAATTGTTGTTAGAAACTATTGGTGTAAGTTTGTGTGCATCTACTGTGAGAAGAAAACTTCTTAATTTTGGAATATCATCACTAGACACCACTTTTAATATCAATAATCATGCTGGAAATACATAATGTCAAAAGGTTTCTTGGGGAAGAATTTTCGCCAAAATAATAAATAATTAAATATTTCGTAAGAACATAATAACAGCTACTGAAAAATTATCTTCATTTATTGAA
This sequence comes from Limonius californicus, assembly GCA_014611495.1. Lineage (NCBI taxonomy): Eukaryota > Metazoa > Arthropoda > Insecta > Coleoptera > Elateridae > Limonius > Limonius californicus. The sequence continues at coordinate 1,326 of JABXWE010011284.1, read as the reverse complement.
AAACAAAAAATCTGGACATGTCGAGTTAAAAATGAGAATTTTGCATACTTTCCCTTGCTTGATTCAATCGTTCTGGAAAATGAAAAAATCGCAATTGTACCTGAAGTTGCAATACATCTACTACAATTTACTGAATTATTTCATGGATATTTTTTCTCAGGAGATATTAGCAAAATTCAAAGATGGATAGGTGGATCCACTTCTATTTAACCTAAATTCGATGGATCACAGTGATGTAATAAAAGACGATCTTATTGAAATACGAGTCAATGCACATATTCAAATGGAATTTGAAAAACTGGGCTCACAACAATTCTGTTGTACACAGTTAGAACCTTATCCACAGCTGGCAAAAGCAGCATTGCAGACACTTCTACCATTTGCCACCACCTACCTGTGTGAAATGGGATTTTCAACACTTTTGCAATAAGCAACAACAACCTTTCCCCAAAAATTGAGTTGTTGTTTTGTACGTATATGTATATGTATGTATTTTTCAATAAATAAATTATCTTACAACAAATGTAATTTCCTAAATAAAAAAATCGGAACAGATTTTTCGAGAGGGTGTGAAAACGTATTTTCAGATTTAAGAGAGTGCCAATCACCAAAAAGGTTAAGAAACACTGCCAAAGAGCAAATGTAGTTCAATCTTGGATGTCAACCGATATAGTCATAAAATGGATAGCCAGCACAATCTCCAGACTTTAATCCCATCGAAAACTTATGACAAAAGATAACCAACTTCATTTTAAAGAAAAAACCAACCAAAAGAATGGATTTTATTGCATCTCCAAGGAAGAATTTGGAAAACTAGTCGACTGATAAAAGTATTAAATTGATGTAATATTAATCAGTATGTTTTATAATATCGCAACTGAAATTACAATAATAAGATATATGTAATTTTGAATAAATGTTTTATTTCAAGCAGTGGCGGATTTACGATTTTGCAATATTTTTTCTATTAAATAAATGATTCACCAAGGAGTATGTACCTATAATCTATTCACGATTGATTTGCCATCCAACAGGCTGTGGAAATCTGGGGGAATGTGTGGTATCAATGAAATTTGTCAATTAATTAAGTTGGGTTAATACTAGTTTTTCTTGATGGAGGTTATGTTTTTTTCAAAGCAGGCAATGTTGCCAGTGGAGCTTGTTGGTTCAGTTAACGTCCGCCTATTGCTGCTCAATATTGGATTATAATACTTAGATATAATAATGATTTCATTATAAATAAAATAACAACTATAATTTAAATGTTGTCGTAACACATACCAAATACATATTGGTGTTCTTTTTACACGAGAATTCTGAACTCAA